>JAYMSL010000834.1:0-20413 GCA_036897195.1 Plantago coronopus
ATATAGTGAATCATATCGACTAATAAATGAATGTTCTATCTGTAATCCAGGTGAAGGTATCGAATTACTGGGAGGCAATAGGGGTTATTGCGGCTCACAAGGCAGGAATCGACCCTAATTCACTGCGAAAGAACAGAATAAAGAACATACAGGATACATCTTTAACCCTGGCAAATGGCCATGCACCTGTTGGTGAGAGATTGTTCACATGATGGGACTGGAAAGCTCCTACATTACTGTATTCACATAATTACAATAGTTAGATGCATTCTTGGGGGGTTCATCGGAGTACCATTTTTGGCTGCTGGAATGTTATGTAGCAGGCAGCATCATCATTGATCAACATGTGGTGGAAGATCTCATGTATTGGCTAGGTATAAATTAGGCTGAACGGATTGAGTCGTTTCCTTTTCATTTCTGGTTTCTGCACCATATATAGTGAGCAGCAGGGGACCAAGTAAGATTGTTTGTGATTCCTCGGGAACATTTACCAACTGCTTTCCGAATAATATGATACTACTATGGGAATCACCACTACTACACCCTCTGATTATCTCCAGATCGCGACACATGTAATCTAGATTGGAAAAAAATACTTTTTCTTAAAAAAATATCAACAAAAGGACACTTGTCATCTTTCTGTATGAGTGTACCAGTGGTTATGCTCCTAGCATCCTTAACTCACATACCATTATACCAACACATCTTCATTCCCGCACATTGTAATGACTTGTGTGTGTATTGGAGAATTTTTCACTAAGTCACTCATTTTAAATTGCTCATAAAAAAGTACGCGTAAGTCCTAACTCTAAAGTTATGCAATTACATACCACAAAGAAATACTCATACTAGTGAGTATTACTCTTGATCTCTTTAATGTAACTAGTAAGTTGTACCGTCACTCGTTTCAGAATATTTTGATTTTTGTCATACAAAATAAAACATCACATACATTCTATTGATAAATATCTAATTCGATCCGATCCGATCCGATCCGATCCAATAGCTCGTTCCGGAAGTAGGGATAAAACAAATTGTAAGGAAAATAGAATATTCGAATTGAGAGATGTTAGCATCGGGTGTGAAGGAGGGTGGCGTGGACACACATGGGAATTGGGATATTTCCATTTAGAGTTAAAAAGAATGAATAAATTAAATTAAAAAAATAATAGGCCACCTAACCTAACCACAACAAGAAAATTCAAGCCGTCCAAACTCTATTTCTCCGCCACGTGTACCGCCCAAACACGCCGTCCACTTACGTCATCTCATTATTCCCATGACGTGGACTTGTAAGAGAAGATCTAAATCTGCTCTCCTATTGGACAATATTTTTTAAAAGTAACTAAATTAACCGTTTCAAAATACTCCATCAAGAAAGAATGAGAGATTGGAATTGATCTCATTTTTACGTACAAATTACAATGTGCATCAAATGTAGTTATCATAGTAGCTCATTTAGACAATCTTAGTTTAATTACAAGTTTTTGTTTTTAAACGGCAAAACTATAAGTTAATGTACTCTTATACGATCAAAAACATCAGTATATTTTACTATTCGACACATAAACTTACAAAAAGAAGTAGAATATTAATGTATACTGATGGTGGAGTTTCTTTATTAAGAGTAACTAATTTGTGGTGGCGTCCATCTTCACTTTCCCAAAATGATACTCCAATCTCGAACACACAATATTAAATTGGAAAAAGTGGACGGTTGTTTTGGTACGAAAAAAGTACACATTATAAGTGAACTGAAACTTCGAAGCACAATATTAGAGTCCATAAAGATTTTTCAAATTTCAACAACATATTAACAATGTAGTAACTCGGTGTACCTGAGCTTCCTCATCATAAAGAAATTACGAATTTGTTTGTTTGAAATATGGGATTCATTTCTTTGGTACAAAGTTCTTGAAATTGTTATTTCAACTTTATCGAATCACTGTAATGTAATGTAACATGTAAACTACCATTATTATTTCAACAAATCAAGTAAGAGGGGACATAAATAATTAGACTGAATGTTCAAAACGGAATTGAATGAATGAATGAACCATTATTATTGGATATTTATAAATTACTACTACTGTGAGATGAGTATAACACAGTTCGTTTAATAAGACATTTCAGTTCCAACCAATAAATTTAAGAGTTCGAGTTTTCTTATTGTCGTTTTAAAGAAATCGGATGTTGTTTGGAAGTGGGAAGTAGGAGCGGAGGGAAGGGAAGGGATGGTGCATTAAGATGACAGGTGGAGGAAATGTGATGGTTAGGCACGTGACGTAAATGAAATTGCAAACGGACGTAGATAATGATAGCCTTGATAGGTAAGTTGTCTACCAACTTTTGATTTGAGGGGGCGGGACCAGAAAGAAAGGCACTAACTATCTCATGGGTACTATGCCACGTTTGGAGTTAGTCCCATTCCTCGTCTTTTTCTACATACATGATGATCGTCTTCCGATTCTTCTTCTTCTTCTTCTATCCCCAATTATTATGGCGGCCCGCCCCTTATTATTATTAGCCTCCCCAAACCCCATTTATGTCCTTTCCAATTAATTAATTAATTAACCCCACTCATATTTCAGATTCTCCCCCTATGTCAATATATTTCCCTATTGTTTTTTGACTTGTCTATGCACCTCTTTCATTCTATAAAGCAGTAGTACTAATTTTGAAGGAATGAAATTTTAAAAAAATCTTAAATATTATTTAAAAAAATTACCCACACCGTGTTTGTTTTGGCCCGGCAGACCAAATAAAAACGGTCCATTTCACATCAAGTATGGCTCATTAACATCGAAAGTGAGCTAAAAACAATGATATTAAAATCTATGTAGTAATAGCAAATTTTTAATAATATTTATGTACCGGAGAACAGATCACCCTCATGTGTGCACGCAATCCAAGAATTGCATGTAATAATGCAAATATGCAATTCAATGATATACCAATCGATACGGCAATGATTTATTCCGTGTCCATAAGGAGAGCGAGCCATTTGTGTGTTTGATTATTCATTTATTTATGTTTCTTTTGACATAAATTCGATGGTAATAAATTAATTGGAGATAGGGATGCATGCAATTTAGGTACAAAAGGCATCGAAAGATGCTTGACACGAATAATACTACGTATATTGCATGTATATATCATACATGTTACGATTTGTAGATGTTGATTGGTCGTCTCTATTTTCGGATTTTCCCATACTATCTTATGGACACCTGTCTCAATTCCAATGTTTCTCCGGTCTTATTCTTCCCCTCTTACCTATAAAAACCGACTCATAAATCAAACTTAGGGGCCAATTACCCCTATCAAGGCTTTCTAACTTCTCTGGTGAGATACGATGAAACGCGTCTCAATTGGTAAATTGATTTCTCCTCAAATAATAGGTTGCAGGTTCGAATCACGTCCGGATAAATGGGGAATCACTTTTTTTTGGAAATATACTATTATAATTACAATCGTTCGCCAAATTTCTAATCAATGATTAAGCAAATATTATACAAACCTCATTACTGAGGACATAGTTACCCATTACGGGGATATAATCACCCATGGTGGGGATCGGACCCGTTGATCTTTTGGATCCGGGGTGTCTCAGCTTGCCACTCGGCTACAAACGCTTTGACGGGAAATCATTATTGATCATTGCTTAATTTGTTGTTTCAAGAAAAAAAACTTGTCGAGAGTGTGTTATCTATTTTTTGAGATATACTATTTCATTTAGAATGTTTTCATTTTACAAATTTTTAATTAAGAATTATTTAAATCTACAAAATTTATCTATTTCAGAATAAATAATCACTCATTTCGGGAGATTAAACCCATGATCTTTTAGTACCGAGTGTTTCAGCTCTTACTCGACTATATAAACGCGTTTTTTTTTTTTTTTTAACGAAATGTGTTATCTCATACTATATCAAGTAAGGTGGAATAACAGCCTTCAATGAGACTAAACTATAGCGAAACACGTGATTACAATTCAAATTGCTATATTTGTACAATATTCCATTGGATTAGATTAGAGTAGTCTAGAAAATCTAGCTAGATTGACTTATTATTGAATAAGTTCCCTGTTCCATAAGAGTTTTTTTCCAAGCGGTAAAACGCAGATCAATAATGATGACTCGAAATTCCAACCTATTATTAGTTAGAGGGGAAGCATATTACTTTACTGAACGACGCTTCGTTGTCTAGTTTCATAAGAGTGATAAGACATGGAGTATTACTGTAACAATTCACGGAGTGGTGAATTGAAGAAGAAAATCTATTGAACTTGAATATGAATACAGTGTTACTGAATTGGAAAGAAAAGAATGAAGAGCTCAAGCTCTTTCTCTGTTTATATAGAGTACAGAGTAACTAACTAACTGCTATTAAGTACTACACTTGTTGCACAACGTACAACTCTGATCCCTAGCTGATTGTGTAGTACAATTCTTCAGGCGTGAAGTACAACTCTTACTTCACTTCATTTCCTTCTTCTATATCTTGCTTACAATTACTATTGATAATCTCTATGCATGTGTGGATGAAATATGTGTCTTGTGGCGGCAAGCGTGATTAGTACTAAACATGATTAATAACAAACTACCTAGTAGCTGTAGCTTGCACACTAATCATTAGTTATGGATATATACTAATAATGCTAATGATATTATAGCAGACAAATAGTGAGTTATATATTATTCTTCGATCATATCCTACATAACCAACTACCTAACCCAAGGATAATTAGGTCTTCCAAAAGCCGAACCATTAGTGAATAGTAAACACGGAGGGCGGTAAATTACTAGTGAATCTTAAACTGGTATGGTTTAACACGCACTCTGTCATAAGCTAAATGAGTAAGTTAAGCTGAAAATCTCAAGCTAAGATCTTTAAGACGCTAGACTTTTCTACCCTTAAAAAAAATCGTTTATCAATCCTGCTTATGTTATTATTCGTGTTTTTTATTTACGTGATTTAGATCGAGATTGCGTAGTTTAATACTCCATAGTGAATGATTTGGTAGGGGTCCTGTATGTTGACATGTTTATGACATGATTGGATGAGGACACACATATGAATTGAAGTCAAATAGATCTTTTCAGATTTCACTTCAGAGTTTGGTACAGGTGTCTAAGGGTTCAAAAGATCTACCATCTTTTTCATTGAAATATAGCCATTCAATAGTTTTGCCCCAAGTAAACAAATCGTGTTTCAGGGATCATGTCTGATGATGTCCCATTAATTAAATCTCATATTAATTTAAGTTAAACTTCTCCATGATAACCGTCTAACCAAGTGTTTGACACTGAATTCAGAACTAGGTTAAGGCTCTTAACTCAACTCGACTGCTTTGTTAGTGGATTTTGCCATTTTGGACTAATCCACTCCCATTTTATTTCATTTCCTATTTCTCTCCCTTTTTTGTATTTTACTCTCATCAAATAATCTTAAAGTTCTTTCAATATACTTAAAATAAATTGAAATGGAATTATTTTGAGTATAAATTTTGATAATGCGAATCTGAACGAAACAAAACACGCTTGAACATGAAATCCTAACCGGACTCAAAACATAAATGCGCACACATAAGACTCTTGTGATTTCTCTATTATACAATTTTCTAATTTTGTGATTTTATATTTGTTTATGTGGTTATAAAGAAAACCAAGTAATCATGAGTCTCATTAAAGTCAAGCAATAAAATATCAAATATCATGACTTAAGTAACCATTGGGTGATCAAAGACTTCATTCATCAATCCTCCAAAAAATTCAAAGAAATCATTCAATTCATTGAAGTCTCAAAAGTCTGAAAAAATCAAGCAGATATACCTATCATGACCTGGAAAATTTTACATGAATTATTAGGAGATGATGGAAATTTAAGATTAAAAGTGGACATTTGGCTTCACTTAAATGCTTCTTTCCTCATTGTCTTAATGTCTTTCATACTCAAATTTTGTCTCTACATACAACACAACAACTATTAACTTTTACCAGTAATCAAACTACTTTTGTCTCTTTAAGAGTGATTATGAAGTCTCAGTTCCGTTTGTCCGTAACTGAATTGAACGAATCTGGATTTAATTGAACTTATTTAAAGTATACGTAAACTTGAATTTAACTAAATTTAAGGTGAACTGAATAGAGCCGAAAATCAATCAAAAGCCCTGAACAAATTGAGAGTAGGTGAAAGAGTTGTTTATAGATGCATTTAGGAGGTAGCTACATCTTCTATGGAGGATTCCACACCGCCCCTGCTGCATACTTCCAATGCACAATACAAATACAACAGCAACAACTTCCACAAAGAGATTATTGTATGACATTATTAATTGAACCTCTAATTATATCTAATATTTGTATAACTAAGCAAAATATAATAGTATATGTACTTTTGTTTGTAGAAGGATTAGATATATATATATATATATATATGCATATACAAATATCTGTGCGTACAATTGTTAGTGACTACACGACTACATAACATGTTCATGGTTGGCGGTATATATAATGTACAAGCGTACTAATCCTACTAATCCTACAAGGATTGGAGTGGTACTATATAACTATTGATGGTACTAAGGGTATAGTCGTATTCGTATTGTCCAAAAAGAAAACAGTTATAATTGAATGCAACACTTCCTTGCTTCATTGGGACATCCACAATAGAGTTTGTTTCGGATATACAATAAAGATTCTAACACCAAGAGATTTTTTGTAAAATCTCAAGGATCATCTACTTGTGCTTAAGTCGGGATTTAGATATTGCGATTTGTGAGAACATGACAATATATGAGTAAGAATTAAGCTTGAGTAATAAACTTTTATCTAAAGTTAATGACATTAGTAACATGTAAGCATGAAAAACCATTAAGCTTGTTTTTAATGTAAACTGGGAATTAAAAAATTAGTTAAAACTCAAAAAATACACATCGAAAATGTATGTTTATGCTCATATGTCATTTTTTGCATATAAGTATTTCAATAGCGAGTAAAACTCAGGTATATTATCTAGGCATGATTCACCCTGCAGGCATCCAGCGTCATATGAGGGAAAGAGAAACCCGTTGTATGCAGATGAGCAGATCTGATTATGACTTTGGAACAATTGGTTATAAGATGACCTATTCTGAAAGATGATAATTCCCGATCCTATAAATGTCATTTTTAAAAATTGTTTCAAAGTGATGGTTTCAACTTTTAACATGTAACTTCCGGTTCCAAATTCATCCAATCCATTTTGACATTACTGGTTTTCGATTCTACAACTCGTATGAGTTTTCCGGTTCTTGATCCCGTTTGATGAGTCTAGTGAAAGGAGCAACTGTTATCTATCCTATATCCCTAATTTTTATATCCCTAATTTTGTACAACAAAGTTACAGAAAGTTAAATTATTAGAAAGAAATAGGAAGTGGAGAATAGATGAAAAGTTGGAAGTTGAGTGGAAGATAGAACAAAATTGATAAAGTGGTGAAACTTTAAAAAGTACTTCAATAATTACAAATATAGATAGGTTATAAGTTTATTTTAAATTCAAATTCAGTTCGTATTTAAAATTTATATTTGAAATAAATACATGTGATGTACCGTGTACGTACATTCAACTGAATTTAATTCAGTTCGGAGATTTTCGAATACTAATATGAGGATTATCTTGTTCGTCTTCCCCAAAGGCAAAGTAAGCTTATAATCTTGCTGGTTTTCATATTATCACCATTCTTTTACTTGCATTCACTGCTTATCAACAATTTCACTCTACTCTACGTTCCACCACCATCATCATCATCATCAAAAGCCCAGATTCTCGTCTGCTCTACTCATATATATAGCTCCCTTCTTCCTTTCCACTTCCTCTCTTTCTATAATTCTCCAAAATTCAACAAACCTCAATTCATTTCCGTAAACAGAACCATTCTATTCTATTCAATTCAATTCAATTTCCGTAGATTCGATTCGTTTCTCCATTTTCTCAACTCTGTTCACACAATCAATCCTAACACCATAAAAGATCGCATCTTTTTCTCCTCTAAACTTGGAATTTTCTTCAGGTACGATTATAAGTTGACTTGCCTTTTCTTTATGCAAAATTCAGCTGCTCTTGCTAATGACTGATTGATTCTTCGTTCGGCTCTAGTTATTAACAATACTACCTGGGCTTGGTTTCTCCGTTTTCTCTTGTTGGGTTTGTTAGCTTTTGTCAAAGACTTGTATTGTGTGTGCTTGCTCAACTAGTGTTCTTGATTCTTGGTGATACTTTACTCATAATGTTACTGGAATTTAAAGCTTTCTTGTAGATCAAATCTTTCTTGTTTTGGTATATTGTATTGAATAGTACTATTAATGGGGTTACCTTGCTTCAGAGAGCCTCCACAGAGTTTCCAATTTTGTCATATCATTCTCGTGACTTGTGATGTTGTCAGATGATCTTTTCCCTTTCTTTCTTTCTTTTTTTCTTCCCTATTCTTTTTACATTTTTCATGTAATCACATTTTTGGTTTGTTATATCTTAATTCAGAAGTTCAATTTTGTCTTGGTTTTCTTACAGAATGTACCAGGGGAATTGAGATAAGCTACTCGTCTTCTGACTCACTTATATACCGGTAAGCGCATTTACGATACTTGATTGATGTAGATAATAACATCATCTTGGATATTACCCGTGAATTGCCAGCTGCTTTGTTAGTTGCAACTTGCATTCATTAAATTGAGACTGCACTTTATGGTTGACATATTCTGAGTTGTCAAAGTTTCCTGTGATTGTTTTGCATTCATCATGCTATTACTTTTCTCTTTTGTCCATTTCTGTGTTTATGGTTGTCAATCTCCGGGGTTTCAATTAAATAGTGTTTGTTCTTGGCTCCAGACTACAGAAATTTTAGGAAATGGGATGCTTTGTGTCGAAGCAAAATGATGTAGGTGGAAACCGGAGAAGGCCGGCAAATATCGGGGATGTGGCTGTATTTGTTCCGGGTCTACGGATCCCTAAGCCCGTTGATCTCTCTGTGTCTCTAGGTGAGCATGTGCCTAAGACCTTATTGGAACGTCTTTCCGCTCTTAGAACCAGAGTAGTAGTCATGGCGGGGCAAGAAGGGCCAACTATTACAAGAACCAGGCGGAGAACTTCTACTCAACATGGTTAGTGTCAGAGATGTTTGGATAGTCCTTTGATACTCATGGATTAAAGTTTCCATCAAATACATCAAAATGTTACCTCCGAAACTCCAAAAAGAATTTTATTTTCCTAAACTTCAATTTATGCAAACCCATGTTAGTTATAAATGTTTACAAAGTGACACCAAATTATTAAAAATAACCCTTCTAAAGATTTCAAAATGTTTTAACCTACCAAAATACGCCTCGAAATTGAAGCTTTAATCCATGCAGAAAATGTCTGTTATTGATATTGGATCAGCTGTTTCCTTCAGGAGGTTCAACTTTGGGCGATCTTCTTCATGCTTTGGAAGACTATTTACCAGTTCTCTTGGGATTGGTTAAAGATGGTAAGTATGATCTTTTCTCACACAGTTCCTCTAATGTAGTGGTTTTGCTAATTGTTATTCATACTTCTTGAAGGTAGTCCTTTGCAACATAAAGTGCAGTTTATTTGGGTCAATCAAGAAGATGAAGCAGAGGTGAAATAAGATGTTACTTTATTCAGTACATTACTTCTTTCCCTTTGAATGACTGTATCTTATTATCAAAATTCTTTATCTCCAGGAAACAGCAATATATAGTGCTTGGTATGAAGTGCTCTCAGTTTTGCACTTGATGGCAACACTAGCGTTATCACAGGCAAATTTATTGCTCCTTCCAAGAACATCAAGTGATGGTTATCAACCTAAGGTATCAGAAGGTAGGTGTGCTCAATGTTCCAAGATTATGGTGTTAATTTTTCTTAGTGTGAACCTTACCCTTCAATGTAGAAGAAGTTTGTTTCCTTATATTCATCAAATTTGGAGACCAGCCATGATCCAACTTCAATCATCATAAATGCTCATCGTTGCTGATAGTAATAGTGGTCTTTCTGTCTTGAACTGTTCCTGGGACTTATGACTTTGATTTTAAAGAATTTTGACTATAGATATAGGAAATTGGATATCCTTGATAGTGGCATTCATTTTGCACATGGAGACACGTTCCTGTGTGAAATATTGAAATTGAAGTTTTCCCCTAACCCATTTCTTAATAAAGGGTTGTCAGACTAGCATCCAAGTGTTTCGTTCTTCTTCTTCTCTTTTGTTGTTGTTGTTGTTGTTGTTGTTGTTGTTGTCAAGTGGGACATAGAAAGTTCTTGTAGAACTACACAAGAAAATTAAGTCATTCTCGGAAATAAGACAGCATTTAAAAAAAACCTATCTACTGGAGATTGCTTGCCTAGTTGCCTATTAATAATAGCTTAATCCTCTGATGAAAAGCATGAAAATTTTACATGTGGTTTAAGGCTGTTAAAATCTCATCAGTGCACCGATGACAATTTACAATTATGTAACTCTGATAAATATTCTCATTTCTTTGTTATGATATCTTTTTTCCCAACAGAGAGCCGGAGATCTTCTATTGATATATTCTTAAAGGCCGCTGGTTACCTTGATTGTGCTGTTCGACATGTTCTCCCACAACTGCCCAATGAATTCAGGTATCTTGTTAACAGCTCAATTTCACTTAGGCCATCTTTCATAAGCTCAATTGGTCCAGATAGTCATTCTGTTTACTAGTTTTTCTCTTTAGGCCAAATCTTCCTGTGGACCTTGCTGAAGGTGTTCTGCGAGCACTCTGCCTCCAAGCTCTTGGGCAGGTATTCAATCAGTAATCCAATTTCAACATACTTATGTGTAACGGCTGGCATTACTTCAGCTTACTTCCGGACAAATGTTACATATTGAAACTTGCATGCTTAGTTTCTTTAAGATCATTATTCATGGTTCAGAATTCAAAGATATGTGAGCGGAATTTAATTGTCACTGCAATTATGAAGTTGCAAATATTGAAATATGAAACTATGGCGAGAATTTGTTGGCATTCAAAATGATGGAAAAATTCTTGTTATATTTTTCATATGATTCTAGAACATAGGAAGCCTGGCACTTTGCACATTCCTGTTAGGTATGAAGTTGTGAGTTGTGACTGATTATATGATGACAACTTGCTCTAAGCACTAAATTAATGCCAATGATGTGGCGTGTAAAGTTCAAGATTAAAGTAGTGGAGTATGCTTAAATAGGCCAACCAGCTCAGCCGGCAAAATCTTAAACTCCAAAGGTTTTACTTTTAATCATTTCATTGGACTAAAAAACTGTCAAAGTTAAAGAAAAGAAAAGGACCATTCGGCAGGCTCTCCTGTACTTCCTCCTTTTCACCTTGATGACTGGGCAAGAGGCTCAAATCAATCCTAGCTAGGAGTTACTGTTTTGATTAAATTAGCTGCTTGGTGTTGACATAATGAGAAGCTATTATATCGTAATGAACCTAATGACACTTCTCAATTGAACAGGGTGTTGATATTCAGCTTGGACTTGCTATTGACAGTACGAAGGCCACACTAGCTGTTAAAAGACGACTTGCATGCGAGATGGTTAAATACTGGCAGCAGGTATTACTGGATTGGTATTGTTGTTTGTTTATTTTTTCCAGGAACCCCATTGAACTAATTTGAAATGTACTTGTCTGAAAGTTGTCTTAGCCTTCTCATTGATAATTATGGCCATGTCACATGCTTTAGGTTATAGCTCAAACATTTCATAGTCATCTATGTCCTTTTTCTAGAGAACATGACTTTAGCTTATGTCCATTCAGTTTGTTCCTTAAAGTGAGGAATGCAGTTTCACATCGGTTTGCTTTTTATCTAACTCCTTGTCATCTTTTAGTCACCATCTTTGCTTTTTATTTTTCGTGTCTATCCTGAAAAACTTATAAGTTACAACCACATACATCTCTCCAAGGGCAAACCTTCCCTGAAAACTGAAATTTAGGTACATAGTGTTTATGCACATTATACTGCACTGCCTCTTGTGTCCGAGTGATAGGGTTGATGCCTTTTTTTTCACTGATTCAAGTTCAATGGTTGGATCTTTGTCAAGAATCATCTAAGATCAAAAAAGGAAAAAAGAGATTAAACTGCATTTCAATTACCTTTTGTTTGGTAATAGTGTACTGTTTTGTATCTCCTTGTTATTCATCTTTTTCCTCAAAGAAAGAAAATAAAATAAAGTTCAGGTGATATTTTCTCTTAGATACTATTGAACAATATTTCTGCAGTGCCATTAAGGGAAAGGCTGCCTTCTATTAATCATTAATTATAGACTCTTAATTATATATATTGTGATCCTTCTCCATTGCAGCATGTGGTTTTAAAAAATCCTCGAGTTATATCTATTTGGTTTTTTGAAGGTAAATGGAAACTTAGTTGATAACTCTTACTTTGTCAATTTGTAGGCGCAAGATAACATCATGAACCTTCCACTAGCAAATGGCTGGGGTGAAAAGCATAAACTATTTGTGAAGTGGAAATACGTTGAAGCTAAGGTATTTTGTATTTCTATTGGCAGATAGACTTATGGCTAAAGATTTGAATGGGATTTCTGGTCATAATTTATCTTTTACTTAACAACACATAGCTAGCCATGGGAGTTTTGTCAGCTAATTTCATGCAGATGTCCAATAACTTGCTAACAGAGGATGATTACTTGGCAAATAAAGCATTTTACATCTCTTTTGAGTTAGTCACTAGAATAAACCTGAGAGAGTCTGAGACACCATAATATATCTCATTTTTACTCTTCTGAGTTGGCTGATGTAGTAGATTTATTGTTGGCAAATTGTGGTGAAAATAATGTCTTAGAACTGTCAACCGCAAATGAATAAGATGAATTTCAGCACCGGTCTAACCTATATTGTACTTTTCACACTAAATATCTACATGCCATTTCCAAATCAGCGAGAGATTATTGCATATATACAAATCTTAAGCGAATTGTGTGTTGGAGAAACCTCAGTGATGAGAGGTCCTGTGGCGGTGGTGTAATTGACTTGATATTCCTGTAATCTCATAGGCCGCAGCATACTACTATCATGGCCTAATTCTTGATGAGGGAAATACGGAGAAGTCTCATGGAATGGCTGTTGCTGCATTACAAGCAGCAGACGAGTATCTTAAAGAGAGCAAGAAGGCATGTGAAGCTTTCAATGCATCTGTTCCTTTATCTAGGTATTTTCATACCTCTTCTGTCATTCATACTTAAGCATTTCACCGAAAAGTTCTTTTTCTTTTTTGTTTTTTGCACGAAGTTTTACTTGCATAGAGAAACCTGTTTCCCTTATTTACCCTTAGTTTTAGATATTCCTGAGCTGTCTCGTAAATTTAGCTTGAAACTGATAAAGCTTCAACGAAGAACCAACCAGTGATTTTCCTTTTTGTTCTCATCAATCCAAGCTGGTTGGTATGTTAATCAGTTTAACATGTTAAGGTCCATTTTGAAAGTTAAAACATGCATGCAACTGATTCTTGATCTTCTGAAAATGATTATTTATCGCTACGGATCATAGAACATCTCTTCACAAAGGATCCCGACTAATTCAGTTTTGTGATGCAGGAATCCACCCCTTTGGGGAACCATGAAATTTCTTTCTGAAAAGATTCCCAAGGATACTTCCAGCAAAGTTCGAATCAACAAGGATCTATACTCTTCTGAAAAGTAAGTCTCGGCAGACCTTGTCAAATGATCTTAAATCGGAGCATTCTTAACTTAAAAGTGGAAGCTAGATTTGAGACTTGCATGTATTTTCACTTATGTTAATACGCTGAGAATCAGTCTCTGACCACGTTCAATCACAAATTTTGGCTGCAGAATCATGGAAACAGCACCAACGTTGCCGGATTTTGCTTTGGCTCTCAAACCCGATGAGTTTCAGCTTCCTCATGTAGATGTCCATTGGAATGACAATGCAACAAACAATGGTCACGTCAACCCTAATCAGCCTAAGGGGTAGCTATTTATGAGACGCTGCTCGGCAGGTTCTTGGAATAATTCGGTACATACAATGTATACAGAGGCCAGAGGGCTGGGATGGCTGTAAAAGACTGGGCCGAAGATCATATGGCTGCCATATCCCAGAAGTTGAAATTGTATTCTTTTTTGTTTCTTCTTTCTTCAATCTTCTTTGCCAAATGAATCTTTTAGTGACCCCCCAGATAAGTTGCGCAAAAATATAGAGCCTTGTACAATTTACTTTCGTGTGTATTTCGCTACTGAAAGTAATGTATCAGTTTCTTGTGCTCATAATTTGATGTTTGCTGAAACAGAAATCGATTGTTTTATAGCAGAAGTTTGTTAATGTTAATGCTATTTATGTACTCCAAGTGTACCTGAATCTTAAACTGATCATATATAGAAGTATGCTAACAGGCACATGGGCAATGAAGAAAGACGAGCCAAAATATCTAACTTGATAATCGTCATTTCTGAAATATTCTACATACATATGTCAATAGCTTGGAATTGTGGGTACAAGGTTCATCGATTTTTCATATCCAGAGAGCATCCATTGACAAGTAAAGTAAGGCCAAGCGGCTTGAACATGTCGCAAGAAACTAGAAGGTAGCATACATTTCGTAGAATTACATGTACCAAGGTGCTGCAAAAAAAGGAGTTCTCTGCCGATGACATTTTACTTCTGAATTAACGTCTCTTGTTCTTCAGTCATCTCCGTTTTCTTTTAGTTCTCCATCATCACCATCTTCTTGTCTCCTTTTCGCATCCTCCCGCTCTGCACAATCAAGTTTCAGTTAATATTAGGATCATTACTTCTCAATAAGTTAAACTACTTCGTACAGTTTATTTATCATATATCTCAAAATTTTCTGTGTCACTTCACAGAATCCTTCAACTAAATAAAAGTTTCAGCAGATATCTGCTTCCCTGATCATGTTGCTGGTTTACTGACAGTTTATAGTTTAGAAAACCCGGTAACAAAGCACTACACATTAAAACAGCACGAAACCAGATAAATGGCAATGCTGGTGAGTTGACAATCAATCATCCAATCTATTACATCCATCACTAGGTACTACCTCTGGAAACAGAGCAGCAGGAGTTCAACTTCCAAATTAAAAAGAAAGCCACAAAACATTACAATAATCAGAGCTACAATTCTTTTGGCAGAGCGGAGAAACCTTAACTCAAACTAAAACGTATACATTGGCCAAAAGAGAAAAGAAACACACATACACACACACACAAAATCAGATCCTCGTAGTTGATGTTGGGATAGATTACGAAGGATCCAGTCTAAATCATGTCCCAACAATAGTCAGGAAATTCAATCATGTAATTGGCTTAATCTACAGTTAGTTGCACAAAACAATGGGAGAAAAAGGAAGTAATTTTCTATGCAGATAGCTTGAGAAGTAATTCATCTAGCTCTCAACTTCCTCAGCTAGCAGAAGTAGACAATCAAGCAAAATAGACCAAGTTACGTACTGCCAGATAAAATTAACCTACTGGATTATTAAGAGTACAAGCATGATGATCTCTCACTGATTACATGTTTGCTCAGGACTAACAAATGCGAAAATACAGATAACATACCCATAAGTATAAGCATAGCCTTTTGAGTACGCTTTTCAAGCTTGTCAAGTCTCTTTTGTACATCTCTTCTCAGGTCCCAATTTGGTTTCTTCGGGGCAATGTTCAGAAATGGATCCTGAAAATCATCCGCCAACACGTTGCTTAGCAAAAAAAACAGTCAAGAGGGAGAAAGTGTTAAGTTAATGTGGCTTGGTAACGTACCTCTCTCTTATCCTCGGGTGGAGGTACTGCCAGCACAGGGTCCTCAAATTTAGGCAGCACCGGTGGGGCAAGTTTTCCATCCTGGAGCTGCTTGTCATGTGGGAGATAATTTCGAAACTTCAAATTTACAGTGCTGCAAACAAATGAAGATAAATAATACATAAGAAAAATAGTCAAAGAGCATACGATGTTGAATTAACAACCAATACACACTCCAAAAGTATCCTCTAATCTCAAAGGCCATCAGCAAGTAGAATATCAATTTCACTCTCCACGAGAGTTCCTAATCACAAAAACAGAAGACCTGAAATTGGGTTGTTTCATTATTTTTGAGAATTTCCTGGCTTTTACAGAACAACTCATATAAGACTGATTCTTATTACTCGAACTTAGCTAGGGATACCAGTCCATTCTTAACACATTCTAGCTAACATGTTAACCATACATCCTGATAAGAGGTCAGAATCGAAGCACAAAGTTTTTGTTTAGGCCTAGCTAGATTGCGTTATCCTCGGGTAATCGACACATAGTCAAATTATATTCTACGCCTCTAAATCATACCTAATCTGTCATAACATCTACATTGAATAGGCAAGACGCATAATCAAACTATACTCAACAAAAAAAATAATAGTTAAAAACTAGAATCAGCCAATGCTTGAGAAGAAGATAAAAGCCCAGAAATAGAAGTAAAATCCGTAATTATTCGAGAATCTTACCCATCCTCTTCTTCTTCCGTTTGTTCATTGTTTTGATTGTCGTGATTTTGAGCATTATCATTATCATCATCGGGGGTGGAACTGAGCTCCTGAGCAGCTCTGAGAGCTTTGAGCATCTCACGGCGTGCGGCGGCAGCTGCCTCAATGGAATCCTCTTCGCCCATGGCCAAAAACCTAGAAGAACAGATTTTGATTAAACGGCGTAAAACCCTTACAGGTATTAAATCGAATTTTACAGTAGCAAGAGGAAATCTTTCACCAAGAGCACGAGCTTATACCTCTGAATTTAATTTACTGGAGAAGAAAAAGAATTGGGGGCAACGCTCTTGTTCTCGACACGGGGACACTTTAATTTCACGAGTTCGAAGAAGAATGTTAAATAGGCATTAATTTGTTTTTAATGTGGCAAATCGAAGATCTATAATTATTCGGTTTCCTGACGGGACTCGAATACCGACCTACTTAAACGAGGTCTTGAAAAACCCTACTACTATAAGTATATAATTTGCGGGTTAAGAGACTAACATTTAAAATTCACGTGTTCTCAAAATTACTATCCGTCTTTATTAATGTATCGGTTCTTATTATTTGTATAGGAATATAATCTTAGTTGTATCAAATATCAGTGGACCGAGTAATTATGAAAAATTGAACCATTATCAGACGGTTTGAAACTCGGTGATGGAGCTGAGTTAAGTCCTAACCGAGTATAACAATAATATTTTTGTGTTTGACATTGTTTTAAAGTTAGTGTAGTCATTCTATTTTTACACAGTTAAAACTTCGATTACTATTTATGAGTTAATAAATTCCGACAATTCTAAAATATAATCGAGTTAATCAGTATCTAAATTAGTGTTGTTAAACGAGCCGAGCCGGCTCGAGCTCGAGCTCAACCGAGCTGAGCTCGAGCTCTGCTCGTTAACAAAAACGAGCTATAAATTGAGCTCGAGTTCGAGTAAATTTATCGAGCTCGAAAATTAATGAGCCATAACGAGTTTTTTTCGAGTTTTATCGAGCCTTAACGAGTTTTTTCAATATGATAAGACTTACCGAGTTTTATCGAAAGCTCGACTCATTAAACTAACGAGCATAATATGAAGCTCGACCTGTTTACTTTATCGAACGACAAGCTCGAGGCTTAACGAACCGAACCCTCAATAAGGCTAGGCTCGCGTAAGATCACTACTCTATATACTCTAGTCTACGGTCTACCCATCTATTTAACTGGTCATTGTGACGTTGTGACCCACTACCCGGAATAAAAACCGATTTAACAGAAAATCAATTTTCTCACCGGGGAAGAAGATGGAGACAGAAATCACCGCCACAATCACAGCCTCAGCCGCAGCTGTAGAAGACGCCAAAAGGCGCTGCCTTTCCCTCAGTAATCGTCTCACCAACTGCAAACTTCCTCCCTCCCCCAAGTCCACTCTCCTCCGGCTAATCCAATCCGAGCTTAATTTCCTCCGCCGAATCTCCGCCACCCCTCATCCTTCTCCTCTCAGGTTCAATTCCCTCATTTCTTCTACACTAATCATCTATTCTAGAATTATATTGCATTATTAGTATGTATGTTTGTTAAATCCTAGATATTTCACACTGCAGTTCCAACATTGGGCATTTAGAGTCTATTGTCCATGTTCTTCAGCAGCCGTTTATCACCGGTGTATCGCGTGTTTGCAAACCTGTTAAATTATCGCCGTCGAGTAGCATTTACGTGGACATTGTTTGTTCCTTGAATGGGAATCCTGTTTGGTTCGTTGTTTCGGATAGGAACCCGAGGTACATTGTGTGGGATGGTGGAAGTAGAGATAAAGGGTTGAAGAAAAAGGTTGAGCTAGTTGTCGATGCTGCACGTAATGCTCCTATAGTAGTGAGACCGTCGTCGATTGTGCTGTTCTTCTCAAATGGGCTTGATGATAGTGTTTATGAGAAGCTTAGGGGTGAATTTGGTGGTGAATATTTAGATTTCATGGAGGCATTTGAGTGTAACGAGGTGGAATTGGAGGATGGGTGGGTGAATGTGGTGCTTGGTAGATCGTTTGCTGACGCTTGTGTTGTTGAGATAAAGGTTGGCACAGACAATTGTGGGGTGAAGGAGAAAGATTCTTTGGAGTCTGAGAGTATGAGGGGCGATTTGTCATGCAAGAAGTTTGCGGAGTGCTCTGTTCTGAATATAGGGCAATCTCTTTGTACTCTTGTTTCTAAAATGAAATGCTGGTGCTGCTCGTTGGATGAAAGCGTGACGCTTGAAGTTGGATCAGCGAGGCAGTTGATTGGCGAATCTGAATCCAAGTTGGTTAATTTTGATACAACAGCAATGGTAGCGATTGTGTCAGGAATAAGTAATGGTGGGACTGAAAAGCTTTTAGCTACCCCAGCGAGTGAATTGCGAGGCCGATTTAAGGGGAACTATGAGTTTGTGATTGCCCAGGTAATAATAATCTGGCACTACGACCTTATGGTTCATTGATTATTTTGATATACTGTACACATCATGTGATGTAGGATCTCATTCTAATACAAAGACATTATAATGCTGACAGCAGAACCATGGTCTTAAGTTTCCGTGTCCTGCAGTGTTTGCAAGAATTGTAAGATATAGAATCAACTACGGACTGAGGTCAACAGCTACTATAGTACTATATGATATAGAATTTTGCCCAGAAAAGCTGAAACAACTTGAAGTTCTGTTCCAGTGTTTTGGTAGGACATTCCATGCATTAAACAGATCATTACATTTTATTGTCGGGCAGACTGTTTATACTCTTCTGTGTTCTTTTCCATGTCACCATACCGTCATTGAATCTTAGTTGGAAAGTTCATTTATTAGCGGAAAGACTGTGTTCGTGTTCTGCTGCTTTTTTGGTTGATAATCTTTTGTTACATGTGCTCTTGTCATGCTAGGTCACCTCAGAGAATCAAAATCCAATCCACCTTGAACTATCAGATGTATTGGTTGGGAAACGAGGAATCATATGTGAGAGTGTTTATTCAGAGTTCCAGGATCTTATCTCAATGGTTGGTGGATCAAATGAGAAGCTAAGAGCCAGATACTTTCTGAATTTCCTCAAGTATGTTCTTTGCCAAATAATTTATCTCGTTAGGCCTTATTTTTACCCGATAATTTTTTGAATTGTTCGTAAAATTGATCAGTTATGATAGATGCAGGGTTATTTTTGTACTCTTGAGAAGGGACTTCTGAAATATCATACATAATCATAAGGAACATGTTAGAACTGTACTAGCCATTAATCCATGATTGACCTTCTACTTATCGGCTTTAATAATCTTCATGTTACTAACTCTCAATAATTATGACGTAGGGTGGTGCCTGATTCCCCGTCAACTCGACTAATGGGCTTGCCGACAACTAGAAAACTGGCTTTGAAAAACAAGGTGGTCTTTGGCACCGGTGATTATTGGAATGCTCCTACTGTAACGGCAAATATGGCATTTGTCAGAGCTGTTGCACAGACTGGAATGTCTCTGTCAGTCATAGAGCACAGACCAAGGGCACTGGTTGGTTACTAGAGTCAGAGGCTCAGAAATATGCGTGCTTCTACCGGTCAGAAGAGGGCTCATCCAATCATCTCTTAATATACCCGCTTGCTGGAGAATCATTTTCAGATCTGCCAGATCTTAAAAATTACCAGTCCTGCTTATTGGCCGGTATTAATCTTAGCCGATTATGGGCAGAACCCTGTGTGTCTAGTTGGAGATAGTTGCCATCCCTCTTTGCTACTCCCTCCGTACCACAAAACTTTACCCACTTTTCATTTCTCGACGTCCCACAAAACTTTACCCATTACCAAATAAGGAAGCTACCCCACACACAAAAACATTATTTTAACATCAACACCCATTTATCCCCACACATTATCAAAAAGTAACTT
>JAYMSL010000835.1:0-20396 GCA_036897195.1 Plantago coronopus
AAGTTTTATATTATTTTTATTTTGTGTTTTTGTTTGATAAATTGTGTAATTTTCGAGTATTTATTAAAAATAAAAAATTATCGAAACATATTCATTCTTGGTGTCAAATCATACATATTAACAAAGAGATTATTTTAGCGAAATCTGAATTATTTTTGGATAAGCGTAATATGACATAATAAATCATTTTCGTAATAAGATTTTGATAAACGTATGTAATTTTCGACTATTATTAAAAAATAAAAATTTATCGAAACATATTCATTATGGATGTCAAATCGTAGATATTAACGATGAGATTATCATGGTGAAGACGAAATTATTTTTTGATAAGCATATTTTTATAAATTCAGATTTCGAAAATAGGAGAAAAGGATGGAATACATGTGTAGATTTACAAAGTTGTAAGTAACACGGATTGTATATTTGCAAGTTATTTATTGAAAATTTTCAAATAGTTCAAAATTGAATAATCTTACGCAAGTTTTTCTGCTTATTATATATCTTTAATCTGTAATATATAGGAAGATAAAGTGAGAGAGATGGAATGAGTATTATGAATATTATTCTGAGTGTGTACTGAACCGATTACATACTTCCTTATATAGGAAATGTTCAGCGGACAGACAGTAGTGGACTCAAGCCACTAGACAATTGGAGAAAGCAAAAGTAACGTAATTGTCGATTTACAAATTAATAAGTGATAATTGATTATATCTGTTTATTCAGCGATAACATTATGGGTAAATTGCATGGTGGGTATTCAATTTATGAATATTTGCATTACATTTATATATATTTTTTTTGTAAAAAATCACAATTTATTCCAATATTATTGAAAAAAATGAAAAATAAAAATTAGGTGCATTAAAACTTACTTAAAAAAATGGCTTTTCTTTTTGGCTACTGAAAAACTCGTAAACCTCTTCGCTAGCTTCTGTTGTGAAGAAACAACAGATCTGCGATATGGTTCACTGACCTCTCAATTGATTGATTCCGCTTCTAGATTTTCTACTCAGTATCGATTTGCTGCACAAAATCGAAGATTTAGTTCTCTCCGGAGGCTCTACTTAGCAGGTGAGTGAACTTTGAGCTCATTTTCTCCGGAATTGATCTGTTTTGATGAATTGATGCTTTATAATTTGCGTTTTCAGTTGATGTAACCTCAAATGCATTTCGATTTTCGATGTTTGTTATCCATGAATTTGTCAAAATTGAGCTAGGAAGTTGGATTGGCTAATGATGATCATAATGCTGTTAACCTTACAGTTGTAGTTTTCCTTTTCAGCATTCTGGTGGAGCAATTGCATTTGCTGTACTTGGGTAATAGGTAATACAGAAAATAAGTTCGCACTCTAAATCATGTCTGAAAACGGGGTTGAAGTTGATGTGGTGGAAGTAAATGGAGTTGAAGATGGCATGAAACAGGCAAGTGAGCAGATTGATGCCAATGGTACGGTTGAGATGGAGACACGACCAAACGAGGGAGATGTGCATCATGATCATAGCCAGGAAGAACTCGAAAAGATGGTGGTCGAACTTAATTTCCAGAATGAATATATGAAGTCTCAGTTTGAGAGTTTAAGAAATCAGATAAAGGAAACTGATCTGCCAGACGTGAGAAACAAGTCCATGGAACATGATTCATTGGTAAGTCAGAATGAGATTCAGCAGCTTCAGGAGAAAGTAGAATCACTGAACAAAGAGCTCGTGGAAGAAAGACTAACACGTGCTGCTGCTGAAGGCGCCTTGAAGCATCTACAAGAAGCCAACTTAGAGGCAGATGGCAAGGCTGAAGAACTTTCTGCTAAACTTGCTGAAGGTTGTAATCTTTTTTCGTTTTAATTGTTTTACCACAGTTTCTTATAATCCCACTTCATGAAAGAAATTAGCAATATGATAATATCTTTTCCATATATGAATATGAGGTGATATTCCTGCTTCGATTTGAGCAGTTTGTACTTATGTGATTGATAGTTGTAGTTTCTTTTATCATTTTAGAACATTTATTTTGACTGGGATCTGCTAGTGTAAATTAAGTTTGTTTGCTCTAAATGCATTTGAACTTTCACTTTGCTGGCGTAGCTCAACAGAAGATGGAACAAGAAATTAAGGAACGGGAGGAGAAGTACTCTGAGCTCGACACCAAGTTCAGCAGGCTTCATAAAAGAGCCAAGCAGCGTATCCAGGAAGTGCAAAAAGTATGTCATGCTTTTAAATATCCCGTTCTTATTGTTTGGTGCTCGGATAATAGGATTAGTGATACTCTGGTTGCTAACTTTTTTAGTTCAGGTACCCCTGTTTGCAGTTTCATATATCTTCTCGTCAGTTCTTAAAACAGACTGACCTGACTTTGGGGTTATATGAGAGAGCATTTGATTTTTTCATGCTTGGGAAGTTAGCTATGGGTAGGGTAGGGTATGGATGCCTTGAGAGTCACACCTTGGCCTAGGCAATGCAGTTAAATTTAATTTAGACTTTGGACCTGTCCCAAAAGTAAATTACACTTGCTGAACATCTCTGTCATGGATGTTTTTTCTTCTTTTTGCAGGAAAAAGATGATCTAGAGGCCCAGTTTAAAGAAGCTAATGAGAAAACTGAGCACACATCTGCCCAGCTGCTGGCATTACAACAAGAGGTGGAGCGCACAAGGCAACATGCCAATGAAGCACTAAAAGCAATGGATGTGGATAGGCAACAATTACGAAGTGCAAATAACAAGTATAGTCTGCGAACTAAACATAAATATTATTTATTCCAGAACTAATATCCTCTCTGTTCATATGTCATATATATTTCTAGTCTATACTAAAGAGTACTATAAAGATAGAAATCCAGAGATGGTCTTTGACGTGAAAGTTGTAATATCTGTTAAATCCCATTTGCTTTTCCCATCTGCGATTGTAAATGGAGCATCGCAGTGTGCATGGTGATCCCGGATTGATTTGATGCACATGCACTATGAGGAAAATATGTCTTGTAGCCCTGACACACAGAAACTTGTGTTGTGTATTGATGGTGTTCGATACCCTTGACTTTGTATGTGATATGCCGATTTGTTGAAGCATAGATGCCATTAGAGATTTAACTTACCAAGTCGAGAAAGAGTAGTAAGCTTCTTGAATAGCAGCATTGCTACCATAATAGTTTGTGAAAGTTAGTATTTACTGGTGCAACTTGCAGATTTACTTGGGCCAGGGTGTGATTCGCTATTAGACATTGTTGATTCTTCTGTACTTAAATCTAATTCTTTACTTCTATACATGGAGTTGCATATATATTTTCTTATTCACATCCGATCACAGGTTTTGCATTACATTGTTAGCATCATGTGTCTGTTACTTCTTCTGAAGTTATTTTTTTCTATGTTTCTGTCATGTCATACTCATATGAAATTTTACTCTTTTATAGACTTCGAGACAATATTGAGGAACTGCGACGCTCTTTGGCCCCCAAGGAAAATGCTTTGGAGTCCTTGCAACAGTCGCTTCAGGAAAAAGAACAGGTATTCCATTCATTTATTTTAAAATAACAAGTTCAAACTTCTGTATATTGATACTTAATTTTTTTTTATTCACAATCTGTTTTTTTAGTGTAAAATTTGTAAGTTTAAAAGTATAATTGATGGTTTTATACTTTTAGCACATATCAATATGGAGTCCATCTTTCTACTTTTTCCCAGTTGATAATCAACATGTTTATTGCGAACCAAGAATCCATTGGAATAGGGGCTGTTCAAATTGAAAATACAATCATACTATACATTCATGCTCTCCCCAAGAAGGAAATAAGTCTACAGACCTGGCCTCTCACAGTAGAAAATTCGACAATGTTATGTGCTCCCTGTAGTCTGTTAGTAAACTATGAAAAATCTTAGCTTCTCACATTAAAAATGTGTTCTCCTGTTTCTGCAGATGTTGGGAGAGTTGCGTGTGTTACTGCAAGAGGCTGATGAAAAACGGCTAGCTTCAATTACCGAGCTGTCCCTGAAGCACCAGAAGGTAAATTGCATGTGAACATCTGGTCAACCTTGCTTCTCATATAGAATTGATTTTTTATTTGACTTATATCAATTTATTATAGACCTGGAATTTCAGTGACCTAAATCACAACCTGACAAAATTAATTCCTTAGTAGTGAATTTCTTCTGTTTCATGTGTTCTCTGTTCCAGCAAGTAGAAAACATGGAGGCCCAGATTGCCGATGTACTAGCTGACAGAAGCAAAGCAACTGAAACAATATCTTCGCTGCGAGTAAGATTGTCATATTCACAATGAAAACATCAGCATTCAGCAATTTATTCACCCTCATTATCTCGATCAATTTGGCATTCCTATTTCACTTCCTGCAACACCTTTCATAACATGAGGGAGGGGTTTGCTTCTTTCTAGTTTTGGCACAATTGAACTTTATTAATTGTTTTCTTGTACTTATAGGCTTTAGTTGCGGAAAAGGAGACTAAGATTGCAGAGATGGATGCAGCCTCAAGTGGTGAAACAGCACGACTTAAAGCTGCCATGGAAGCTTTAAAGGGAGAGATCAATCAGCTAAAATCCAGTCATGTATGATTTTAAATTTTAGCATTATTATGTTAAGTTGATGAGATAATACTCACATCATTGTTTATTTTCTCGATGTTAAACATAATCATCATGTCACATTCCCGTGTATATGGTTTGCTATCTATTATTATTACTTGACCTATAAGTATGTAATGTTGCCATTTGGGTGCTGCATTGGAGAAAGCTAAAATGAGATCTGTGGCAGTGTCTGTTTCTATCACTATATTCAGCAGTATGGAGATCTAAATTCTGTTTATGGTGCATTTAGGAGCAAGAAAAAGAAAATTTTGAAGATGCTCTCCAGTCAATGAGAACAAAGCTAGAGGCATCAGAGAGTAATCGGATAAGTGCTGAGGTGGCGGCTGCAAAATTGAGAAGTACGTCTACTTTCTCCGCATGTTAAGTTTTGAGTGAAATATAGGATCTCATTTTTCTTTTACTTCAATTCTTACCAGGTCAACTGGAGTCTGAAATTTCCGTGCATGCTCAGCTCCTGAACAGTAAAGAGGCTGAGCTCGAAGATGCCAAAGAAAGGGTATCATTATCTCTCTTCCTTCTGCACTGGGCTTAGAGTAATCTTCTTTCGGATCCATGTTCCCACATCATTTGTTTTTAAGCACAAAGAAGTGTTTTTATTCTATGGCATAAGATTTGTTGAATGAATGGGAACTATAAGAACGAAAAATGGTCCTTGGTTCATGTGTTAAAATGGTGATAAATCAGACGATTGTATAAACACTGGATGCCATCTGCTGTATAGAATTGCAAAGTGAAACTAAAAGAACTAGCTTCAGACCTTGAAACTGCAATGGCAGGTAAAATCTTAGATCTGTAATCTGACAAGACATTTAAGCTACTTGCAAGCATAAAGGTCTTATCATGGAGCAGATCTTGTTCTGTACTATGTGTTGCTTAAAATGATATTAATGTATGAAAGAGCGTGAATGAAGTAGTAGAGGTGAACATTAAAGAATTTATAAGTGGGGGATAAAGTATGAGCAAGAGTAGAAGAGAGTGAGAGTACAAGAATAAAGAATTGATAAGTGGACCAGTTGGGGATATAGTATGCCTGAGACTGAGAGTATGAGAGAGTTAGAACACAAGAATTGATAAATGGAATAAAAACTTTTCTCGGGTTAGGAAGCTTGTAACATACCCAAAAAGGAAAGCAAGGAAGTCAAGTTGATACAGAAGTAGTGCACATCAGTAAAGCTGGCTTGTGCCCTCAATCAAGAGGAAGTTTGTATTTTGCACTGTATGCCTACTTTTGACGTTTTAAGGTTGCTCAAGACATGGTACGCAATTCATGCCACCTTTATACCATCAACCTGTATCAAGAAAATACTAAGGTTCTGTGGTTCTCTCTGGATTCATTGGTTTGGTATCTAGTACATTGGGATGTTCTGGTTTGGTATCTAGTACATTACAGTGTTTGTGGAAATTGTCCAGGAGTAAGCATACATGATATAGAGAAGCATTTGTTTGCTTATATTTTCTGTAGAGTTCTTAGTACTTGGAATTCCATAATTGTTACACATTTCAAAACTCCAATTATTAGTATTAATTGATATTCATCAAATACAAATCCATGGGGAATTTACGGTCTTGCTATTGATCTTATGTTACTTGTGGCTTCATGTCTTTCCAAGTTTATGATATCACTGAGTCATGTGCCATTAATCAAATTAAGGGAACAGAACTGGAACTTTTACTTCATAAGAAACTTTTAAGAGTTCAAACTGTAGTCTGCTGATGACTTGTCAGCTTGAGTTATCTGCTTGTCAATTGTCTTTGACTACTGTAGATCTATTTACAGGTGGATCGCATTGAAAGTGAATTTGCTAGTTATAAGGTTCGTGCTCATGCTCTTCTTCAAAAGAAAGATGCAGAGCTAGCTGCTGCTAGGGACAACGAGCAATTGAATGCTCTTGAGGAAGCTCTTAAGGTGGACGCCAGTCTTTCGGTTTTACATTATTGTAATGGGAATAACATTGATCTGATTGTTATGAATTGTCCTTTTAAAATGTGTTTTTTCCTTGTAAATTTCTCCTAGGAAGCTGAGAAAGAAATTCACACAGTCTATTTAGAGAAGGATAAAGCACTCCAAGATCTGAAAGATACTTTGACTAAATGTGATAAAGATATTGCCAAGAGGTGATACTTTGAAAGATATCTTCCACTTTATTTTTGCATCATCATTGGTTTCCTGTATTAGGATCTGATAATGTAGGCACATCTCCGTAAAACCATTCTGGAGAATGGAATATGTGTGCTCTATACATTCTGCAATTGCTCAGCTTTATCTTGTATATATTAACATGCTGTCACTCAAGGACTTGACAATGTAATTACATCCTCATAAAACCATCAAGGAAAATGGAATATGTGATCTAGATGATCTGCGAGGTGCTTAGCTTTTATGTTTTCTAGATGATGTGCAATATGCTTAGCTTTTCCCTGTACAAGGACTTGATAATGTAGTTACATCCTCATAAAATCATCAATGAAAATGGAATATGTGCTGTAGATGATCTGCAAGATTCTTAGCTTTCAGGCTGTTTTTTTATTTCATTGGAAATGAAGTGGAAAAAAACAAGTTCTATCAGTTGGGAATTCTCTGCAGCATGGATAGAATAGACAGGGAAGGAGTGTTACGTATGAGAGCAATCTTTAACATTTCATACAGATCTATCAGTGAAATAGATTTCTTAATTGCAGCATTTATATACAAGACTTCTACCTTATGATAGATATATACAAGTA
The DNA here is from genome assembly GCA_036897195.1 of Plantago coronopus. Taxonomy (NCBI): domain Eukaryota; kingdom Viridiplantae; phylum Streptophyta; class Magnoliopsida; order Lamiales; family Plantaginaceae; genus Plantago; species Plantago coronopus. Next base: position 7,326 of record JAYMSL010000835.1, read on the forward strand.
TAAAAGCATCCTCAGATTTCATCCATCCTAGAATGGCTAATCTGCTGCATGCATACTAGGATATCCTCTTGAGCTTTTTCTTTGAAAAATAAATAAATTATCATACTACTGTGTCAGGAAAAGGTCTTGTGTCCTATAATGAGTTACGACATCATATAAAATAAAACTATTTCCTGCCATTGTCATTACACCACATACTTTATATCAAATAAAATTATTCTCAAAATCTAGATGCTTTTAATACCTACCCGTTCGAACATGCCTTTTTGCATCTTATGAAATTTTGTTAGGCTCTCCAATTACTTAAAAATTTGATACCGATGGCTGGTACTAAACTGAGAGTGCTTGATATTTTTTTATTTTTCAGAGATGCAGCTCTCAGCACTACTGAGCTGGAGATCAAGAATTTACAGCTGAAGTTGGACTCTGTTCTTTCTCGTCACCAATCTGAGAAAGAAGCATGGGACAGAAACCTTCAAAATGTTGAAGAAACATGGAAATGTAGAGTGATCTGTTTCCAGTTTGCTTATTCTAGTATTCCATAAATTTGTTTAAGTGTGTGAAATTTGCTAAGGCTAGCTAGAATATTGACTTTGCAGTGAAATATGAAGCGCTTGAAAGACAGGGTGACGTGCATTCTGGCCAAAATTTTGAAAAAGAAGTCGAGGAGCTGAAATTACGTTGCAAAAAAGTTGAGGTTGTAGCCCCTCTATTGGTAGCTATGGAAAAATGTATCTTGTATCCCTTTCTTATAATTAAATCATCCTGCAGGAAGAACATAATGCATTTCGTGATCTTGCTGATACAATGCTAGAGGAAAAAGACCGAGAAATATCCAGACTTTCAGATGATAATAGGAAGATGCTTCGCCTGCTGGACGAGAGGCCACCTGTAGGTTACTCCTCACTACACTCAGTATTAGGTGGCCATTACTGGTCAAATTTCTAAAATGAGCTTTAACTTGTGATCTTTCAAAATATATTAATCAATCTTATCTAGAGATTCTCATAAAGCTTATACTGTAATAGATTTAATAGTGAATATCTTCAGAATATTGATTGACCCCCGTAATTAATTTCAGGTTGAGCATCATGAGAGCTATACAGGTATGTGATTGTTTTGTTTGAGGTGTATTGATATGGTATTGGATAATAACTAGATCCCTAGCAGTGGTTAAATCTGCCCTAAATTGGCTGGAAATTCACTTGTCTTCCTCAATTAACGGTGCAGCTGCACAGAGACTGGAAGCCTCAAATTCTAGTACTTCGGCTGCTGAACAACAGATCCTAGTACGCTCAGCTTCCCTGTTATCATATGCAAAACTTAGCGTGACTCAGTGAACGTGTCGTGTCATACTCAAATTATGTCTTTTACCTTCTTTGCATCAGAGGTTGCTGTTTCGATTCCTTTATTATGGCTACACATTTTCTCCCCATACTGCAGGGACCAGGGTTACCAAAAAGGAGTTTTTGTTTATACTATATGGTTATTCTCTGTAATTATTTTACGAATTATGTGTGCTTGTCATTATTTCGTAGTGGCTTCTTATTCAAAATTAGTTTATAATGACTTGTGCCATTTCAATGCTAACCTGATTTATGTTCATAAATAGTAGTACTTCAAGAAAATTATCTAAATACAGATGAGCAAGTAAATAAAGACCAAAAACTTTTCCTCCTGTTCGACACAAGTTTTGTAGCACTGCAGTGATCTCTATATTTATAGCATTTTGAGGAATTTTCTCATGCAGATTTAGTGAATTATGTTTTTGTGCACTGCTGATATCATTTTCCATCTCCATCAGTTTGTACTCTTTTGAAAGTATATCTTCTTGTGTTTCTTATACGGTGCACTGTATCCGTGGGATAATGATTTAAACTACAGCTTGGGTTATCAAGTGAGTGAATCTACAACTCGGTATGAGTACCCTGTTATTATTCACTGATGAACCCATATTATTGTTATCAGGACTAATATCTTTAGACTCTCTGTCAATAAATCAAAGATAAAGAAAAGCGAAAATAGCAGAACAGAAAATTTATAGTATGCCAACTTGTTTACAACTTTAGTTTCACTAGTAACATCCTGAAATGTGATTTTAATTAATGTGGTTGACTGTCACTTTGAGTGAGATCATTTGAATATGTGAAAGATGCCAAATTGTTGACAAACTGTTGGATGAAGTCATTGCTTGGTTAATCATGTAAAAAGGCTACGTGCTTACCTTTCCAAAGTAGAATTTAGACACTTGGTAGTATTGCATATGTTAACTGTATATATGTATCTTTACGTGCACCATTTTAGTACATGTATAACAACACTGTACGTATAATGGAGATCTGTGTATAGCATGTTGCAATCTTTGTGGACAGATTAGTATTATTAACAAACCTGCCTAAATATTAGTTACATTGCTGTCACCACTGGTTGCGTTACAAATATTTTTTGAAATCATTGAATGTTTTATTTCGGAGTCATTTGACCTAGTTTCGTGTGCTTCAGATCTTGGCAAGACAACAAGCTCAGAGGGAAGAGGAGCTTGCTCAAACGCAGCGGCATATTCTTGCACTTCAGGTATGTGATTTATAAAACCATGACCATGAACTATATAATTCAAGAACACAAATGATTTCCATTATCTGTTAAAGTAATCTTTTAGAAAGTATTTTCGGCAACTTTCACAGAAGCCCAAAAGGGGCACCTGCATTACACACAATTACAGCAAAATCTGAACATTATTATAGTTCCAATTTACTCAAATCATTACAATGTCCAGTTCCATGGAAGATAATTAATAAATTATAATAACCAATATCTGAATTCTGCACTATAGGGGGATATAGCAATTTCATTCCCAGGAGAATTTATTTTGTATTTGTGTTAGTTTTCATAAAATAAAACCCACAATGGGGCCCTAAACAATGAACCATAAAACCACACCACACCACTATAAAATGTTTACTGTTGATAAGAATATTTTGAAAATTCTCCATTGTATTTTATTCGTATATCGTATTCTTTACTTTTCATCAGAAGTGTTATTATTCTAAAACTAACCTGGACTAGCAAATAAAGATAACAAGAGAACTTCTTGATTATATTTATTTACTTTCTCAAGATTTTCCATCATATTTATTTATCCCTCATGTCTTCCATTTCTCATCACATTAGTATACAGATTGGTTAGTGAATCATTTTATGATTCAAATGCAGGAAGCACTTGAGGACCTGGAGAATGAAAATCGTCTTCACAGACAGCAGGTACTGCATAATGCTAGTCATCGTGCAATTTTATCTACTCTTCCTATAATACAGTCAAGTTGAAGCTCTCGTATCTAGGTGCAATGGATAAGTCTGTGCAACTCTATGCGTAATCGTAGATATAGCTTGTTGGTATTGAGCTACTCAAGAAGTTCGAAAGTGATAGTACATAACAATTGTTAAATTCATATCCTCACTTTATAAGCAAGACCTTGCGCCTCTTAAGGTCCTTATAACTGGTGAAACCGTGAAAGAAAGATAACCTACAAGATATACCTAGTAGATAAAAGAAAGATCTTTCAGTGGTCGATTTAATTCTGAACCTGGTGTAGAGAAGAGCTGGTCGATTTCACTGTAACTGGAATCGTTCACTTCTCACATAGTGGAAAATGTTATCTAATAATATAAAAGAGCCTTCATTTTGTCTCCCCTATGTATAGCTTGGACAATAGAAAGAATGTGTCATTTACAATTTGAAGTATGCTACGAGACTGAGGAGAATGTGTTCTGTAATAATATGGAAAGACATTTCAAATTTATAACATGGTTGGGGATTTAAATCGTACTGTAATTTGCCAACTGTAAGAATTTGGATTTCGTTTTTACTTAAAGATTTGATACCGGTTCTTTTGTGTGAATAAGGAGGTGGCTTTAGATGATACACTATATTTCTTAAAAGGAAGAATGATGGTCAATGTAAATTTTTATTTTGAACATCAGGTGGGGCTGCCCATTTGTGTTGGAGGGGTGTAGTCTCCATGCAGAGTGGTTTAGTTGGGATATTTCTGGATCCAAAGAGAGTCAATTGGATTTTATAAATTTAGTATAGGCCAGACCACATACCAACAGACTGAAAAGGCATATTATTACTGCATACTTGCTTCAATGGGCTAATCTGCAATGAGATAAATGCTGTTGCCTTGCCAAATGTAGTTGCTTCCTGACCTCTCTTATTAATCATGTAGGAATCCGTGCTGAAGGAAGAACTTAGGAACATGGAAAGGCAGGAGAAGAGGGAAGGAGTAGATATGACATATCTGAAAAATGTAGTCTTGAAGCTTCTACAGACAGGTATTTTTTATTCATCATACACTTATCTCTACATGTCTCTTATTCTTGCAATCTTTAATTTGCTTCTACAGTAGCTCTTTTTTGTAGTAACTTCTGGTTCCGATTCATAATGTTAATATTCATTTTTAAGGAATGTTATGCTTGTTCCTGGTCATGAATGTCATGTTTGGGACATAGGACACTTTTAACCACCCTCTTGTCCATAAATCTCAGGATTTTGAAGGGTTATTTCTACTGTGAATCAGTTAAAGCTCATATAATTCATTTTTCCAAAAGCATTATGATTTTTTAATAGTATTTCATTTTCATTTGTTAATTTATTTGGAACCCATAATTGAGCAATTTGCTATCTGAAAATATTTTGGAACGAAGATAAAGAAATTAGTACAAGAAAACTATTCTAAATTGAAGCTGTAAAAGATAAGGTGACTTAAGTGTGGGCCATGAACACAGAGCTCTGAAGCTAAGGACCAAAACTATAATTTGGCATATTGGTAATCTTTTGCTGGAAGCAACTGCTCTTTATCCTCAGCTATATAGCTGAGCAGTGAGCTGATTTAGGTTTATGTTATTTGTAAGATAAATTGCACACTTTTGACCTTTTCTCATCCCTTTTTCCTGCCTGCTTGAATTATCAGGAGAAGTGGAGCGGTTACTTCCAGTTGTTGCCATGCTCCTTCAGTTCAGCCCTGATGAGGTATACCTTCTTCGTCTTTATTTTCTTTTATCGATAAATCCAAAACCACAGACAGGACAAGATGGCAAGATAACTTGACTATACAGCTTTTACAAAAAATTTAATATGGTTGGATAGAATGCACTGTGTAAATGTAGAGTAAATCAGTAAACTAATGAATAAAGGTTTCTTGTTATCATCTATACTATTATAAAAGAAAACACACACAGGGTAGTTAGCGGACCAAAATAATACATTTCCTATTCTACCCTCTAAATAACCCTCTTTTTCAAGTGTCTATTTTCTCTCTCTTTTTTAAAAAAAGAAAAAATTGGCAATTTTCTACAAAATTTCACACCTGATAAAACTGCAATTTTCATGAACTGCTCCTCAACATTAATCAACAGTTCCAATCCACACTAATACCATCTTTTTTAATTAGTCCCAACTTAATTATTAAGATTTGATTTTGGCTGAAAGGTGCACTAAGATATTTCCACGATAGTAATTAATTACTTCATAATTTATTAAGAATTTGATTTTTTAAATTTTTTATAGAAACGGATTAACAATTTAATTTATACTTCTATTGTTAATCATTTTAAAATTTTGCACGCGAGTACCGCGTGCTAATATAACTAGTCTGATAAAAGATTTCTGTTATCATTTTATATTTTCTAAACTGTAGAACTAATGGTTTGGTGGAATCAGAATATTTTTTTTGCGTCACAAATGAGATTCTGTTTCCATGAATCAAAGAAGAAGACAGTTATCATTTGTCCCAACTGCATTAATTAATTAGTGTCTTGGAGTTGAATGTTAATGCAACGAACTTATAGGTGTGGCATGGGTGTAATTTTCTCAAATTTAAAGCTCTCAATGTGGAATGTGCTCGAATAGACTTCGTTTTATTCTTATTTTGACCATGACAAAGTTTCCATACTTGTATGCTGACACTGCCTCAAATATGTTCCGATGTCTTTCTAACAAAAGCATAACATGCATATGCAGCTGCAAAAGTGTCAACAAGCCTACCACCCTTCAACTGATGCTCCTCCTAGCCCTGCAAGTGACTCTACGGGAACTGGACTGTCTCTATTTTCTCGATTCTCCTTCACATAGTGCACTCAAGACTCTCGTGGATTGCCTTGCTGTGCAAGGTGGAGTTCAATGGCAGAGTAATTACTTGTCGATAATGAGTTTGGACATAGTGTAAAATGTGTACACATGACAAAATGAGATTAGCCAATTTTCGGTCTTGTTAATAGAGGACAATGTAGGAATAGTAAATTTCTCATTCTCCTTTTTTTTTTCCCCTTACTAGCTAGAGACAGCTAAAGGCTCAAAGCCAAGCACTTTAAAGTTAAAACTACAAATGTCATACAACAGAAATTTACTGCAATTTTACTTCGAATATGAGGTGTTGAATTATTTTTTCCCGATGTCATTTACACTCGCCTCCTGTCCAACTATGAACTACTAGATGAAAGGGGGTTATAAAGAGGAGACACCATTTTTGAAAATTGACTTTCCCGAAGATGCGCCTTTTCAATAAGCTGTGTAAATAAGGTTGATGGTGTATGTTCACGTCAAATGAGTTCAAAATAAAATTGGAAATCTTGCATAAAAAGTGGACACACATGGTAGATACCGATTTCGCAGAAATATCTTGTTTAGCATATGTGCTGCTGTTTAATCCGCTTAGACCGGGGATCCATAGACTAAATATGGAAGAAAAGACTTGAGCAAAACTTCTCCATTTCATGAAAGAAACAAGAAAAGCCATCAGGATTCCCTTTCATTTTCAACCCCTAAAAATAGCAAAACAACGGAGTTTCATCTTCTTGCAGAGAAAAAGTTTGAGAAAACAAGGAAGAAGATGAAAGAATGCATGCAGACGTCATTCATATGGACTAATTAACAATCATCTCGGGATTATGTTGTATATTTGATTCTGTTTTCGGGTTTTTATGGAGTCTTCTGAGAAAATGGATGAAGGAGCTTGCCTTATCAATGGAGAATTTTTCAACCCTGTTCTTACCATGGGCACGCAGGTTTCTTGCCTGCTTGTGATCTCCCATTTCTTTCAAATCCTTCTCAAGCCCTTAGGCCAGCCAACCCCTGTCGCGCAAATTCTCGTAAGTACGTCTCAGAAAACACATACATGTATATTTTCAGCCTAATGTAAATTATTTGTATGTCAATCCCTTATCATCTTCTTTAAATACACAAAATGTTGTTTGTGAACAGTTATGTTGTACCATAAAAGGGTTTACAAATCTTGTATAAAGATTAGATTTTGGGATTTTGATGGAGTTTTCCTCAAGAATGTGATGAATGGGCAAGAGTTTAGCTAGCCATCCATGTTCTTAACTTTTTATTTTTTTCCCTGTAACCCTAATTCATAGGAACACTAGTAGTTCTTGTGTCCGGTTTCAACAACCTTAACATCCTCTCACATTGTCATCTTTGCTATTGCTGTTGAAATGCAGGCAGGATTCGTGCTAGGCCCCTCGTGTTTATCACACTTCACCAAAGTGAGTCTTTTCTTTTTCCAGAGTTCAGCTGTTGGTTACTATGAAACCATGCAATTATATGCTAGAATCATCATCATGTTTCTGATGGGGCTAGAGACGGATTTTCCTTATCTGAGGCGTAACTTACGCATAGCAGGAACAATTGCTTGTGGAAGTAGTTTAACCTGCACCATCTTTGCCATATCTGTTACCTCTTTCATATATGGAGAGACTGGAGGTCATGGTTCCGGTGTCATGATGGCTTTAACGCTAGCAGTAATTCTATCCAATACTGCAGCACCTTTTATGGCTCGCCTAGCGCAGGATCTTAGGTTTGCCAATTCTGATATTGGGAGACTGGCCATATCGTCATCATTAATCGGTGATACATATGCTGTGTTTCTGTTGATTATAATTACTAGAAACAAGCAGAAGTACGTGGAGTTTTCGTGGCTCAAAGCGTTTGTCTGCCTTGCGATTGTCATAGCAGTTATTATCGGCAACATACATCTTGCAAACTGGCTAAATAGGAGGAACCGGGATCAAAAATACCTAAAAAATGCTGAAATTTTTGTTCTTTTAGCTATCGTGTTTGTTGCTGCAACAGCTCTTGAGACTATGGGTTTCAGTAGCATAGTTGCATGTTACTTCATGGGCTCATTCTTTCCTAGAGGCGGCAAAGCAACCCGTACGCTTTTGATCAAGCTGTCGTACTCAGTCCACAACTTCATATTACCAATATACTTCGGTTATGCTGGATTCAAGGCAGATATAACTCTCATTAACAGTTTTCGCAATTTCTTCATAGTTGCAATTGTAATCCTGCTGAGTATCGGTGGGAAAGTCACGGGTACACTGATTGCTTGCTGTCACTTGAAAATTCCATTGAATGAAGGAGTTCTGCTTGCTTTCTTGATGAACTTGAAAGGCCATGTCGACTTGCTAGCTCTAACGGTTGGCCTCGAGGATAATGTAAGTTTGTTATGAACCGATATCTCTGATTCTTTTGCATTGCTTGTTACAGCTTTCATTGAAACAAACTGTATGTTGTTTGCAGGTCAAGTCTAGCCAAGTATTTTACAATCTGATGATTGCAACAGTAGTCATAAACTCTTTAATATGGGGACCTATAATAGCTCTGATGGTAAGAAGAGAGAGTGATATTCTGGGGTATAAGCATACACCTTTCGAATATCAATCTCCGGAGAGTGAACTAAAGCTGTTGGCTTGTGTACACGGTCCTCGTCCTGTGGCAACAATGATCAATCTAATTGCAACATGTAAAGGTATCGAAAATGTTGCCATCACTCCTTACTTGATGCACCTGATTGAGCTCCCAGAGAAAAATAAAACAACCTTGCTGTACCATCAGAAAGAAGAAGACGAACTCAGTGATGATGATGATTATGGTGGCAACGAAGTGGTGGAAATCAATGAAGCAGTAGATATATTTGCTGCTGAGACAGGGGTGATGATTCATCAAGTTAAAGTCGTCTCACCTTTCGCTAGTATGTATGCAGATGTGTGTGAGTTTTCCGAGGATATAAGAGCATCCGTTATAGTCCTCCCATTCCATAAGCACCAGAGGATCGATGGCAAACTCGAAAGTGGAAAGGAAGGCATAAGGACTACGAATCAGAAAGTCCTTCGCCATGCCACTGGCACAGTTGCTATTTTAGTCGATCGTGGACTCACTGCTGGATCTTCACATGCATCTGGTTCTGAATCCTTGCAACATATTGCTACTTTGTTTTTCGGTGGACCAGATGACCGTGAAGCATTAGGGCTAAGTAAACGTCTTGGGATGCACCATCACGTAAACCTTACGGTAATAAGGTTTCGCCATACTTCTGAGATAACAGAAACATTAGATGTCAATATTGGACCCAAGGAAGAAAATGTCTTGATGGCCATATCAAGTGCTGATAATGAAGCCGATGCTGACAATATTATGATGTCCGACTTCTATAAGAAGTAAGCTTATGCCTTCGTCTGACGTGTTTATCTGTAGAAGCAAAATCTGTGTGCTGTTCTGATATCAATTTTTGTTGACAGGTATGTGACATCAGGACAAGTAGGATATGTAGAGAAGCAGGTGGAGAACGGTGCAGAGACGGCAGCTGCTCTGAGAGACATGGCAGATATGTACTCAATGTTTGTAGTTGGTAAAGGAGCAAGAGGGCACTCAGGGTTAACTACAGGTATGAGTGACTGGGAAGAATGTCCTGAGCTTGGTAAAGTAGGGGATCTTCTAGCTTCATCGGATTTCGATCTTAGTGGTTCTGTTTTAGTCATCCAACAACATAGACCATCAAACAATGAAAACTTATTCGAATAGCTAGAACTTGTTTTGTCTGCTAACTGTTCTCCCTCATGATGAGAAGCATACTGTGATGTTGGTGTATTCATACGCGTGACACCCGTGTGCATATGTGATTCTGGACGAATGCATGCTTCTCTGGTCGACTGACTCTACTGTTGTAGCATAAGATATAACTCGATTAGGGCCGCCAATTCTTGTATGGACTTGCTGCTCCTAGATTAGAGAGCAAAAGTAGAACCCAGGACCTTGATGTCTCATCTTATACCTTTCCTAGAATACTAGAAAGAAATGTGGGTTCGTCAACGTAGAGACGTGTACAGTAATAGGGTTGACATTCTTCTGTTGAAAGTATGTGATGACAATTTACAGATTCTCTGATTTCAGAATGACTATTTCCTTGTGCTAAGTCACACATTTATCGGATTTTATTTCACAATTTATTCGTCAAGATGTTAACCTGCAAATACCCACGTAGACCGTGTATATGAGATTTTATAATCCCTGTAGACCGTGTATATGAGATTTTATAGTCCCTGAAGTTTGAAAACACCGTATCACTCATCATAAGTTGTGAGTCTTCTCAACTACAAGATCTATGAAATCTGTCATAAACATCCACAATATAATTTTCCCGATTACCAACTAAACATCTCCAATTTGTACTACCCTGAACCTGAACGCGAGAACTGGCCTCGTAGTGCCATAAATTGAAATGTGTCTCATAAATAAACGTAGCAGTTTTTGTTAACTGCAAAAGCGTGCGTCACAAAGGTGTCATAAAAAACAATAAAACAACAAATGAACGTAACTTTGCTCAGCTGTAACAAAAGACTGCAGGTCTTTTTGAAATTTCAGCGTAATATACTGCAATGCATTTTGTAACAGAAGTATCCATTAGATAATACACAAGATCAATTGGATTTCAATTAGTGTTACAAACAATGAAAGCGGATAGAGAAATCTTAAAGGGATCAGTAGTTCCTCCATGCAGTAAAGACATTGATACTGCAGGGAGAAGCAGATCATCAAAAGCATTCGACAAGTTGCATATACGTGTCCCTCCACTTAATTGGAAATTGGCAGTAACTGTCAGAACTCTGTTTCGCATAATGCATATGCAGCAAGTTCAACTTCAATCAAGAAATAGAGCTCTTTCATCTCGCCATACCATTATCTGAAAGATTGGTGCCTCATTAGCTGAGCAGTCAATATAACTGAGACAGAGACGTATACCATACACTTTAGCACATAAAAATACAGGAGTGGTTTGACCAGATCACTTGGTTATTTAAAAACAATGAATCAGCTCATTTACTTATTTCACATCACTGATTGACCGCAGAGGATTACACAAAACCATTATCTGAATTCTGAAGTCTGGAACATTAAAAAAGTGAAGACACTGAATATTGTACCTTAATGCATGATGATTCTCCAACAGCTTTATGTTGCCAAATTTTCCGTCCCTAAATATGATTCCAAAGGAAAATGTAAAGATAGTGAATTAGAAAATCGTAGGGAATTCAGAGATATTTGCAACTTGATATTTGTAATGATACCAAAAATGTTTCCTGAAACTACACATACAAATGGTATAAGCAAGGCTATAGGAGTTCCTACAGAGATTCGAGCAAGAGAGAAACATGAATCAACCTAAGCACCTCCACCTAACTAATCATGTTGGGACACTTACGTTTCATCCTGGGTATTGCAAGCACTTAAAAAGTGGCATGGTGATGTGGAAGCATAAAGTGGGTAGAGATCCTTTGGGCCAACACACTTCACCGATGACGACACAATCAAAACATAAATGCAGAATGAAAGAGGAAGATTTTACCAGGTGCTGATCCAGCTGCAAGCATTCTGTCCATGTTGTCAATTCGTCGCTGTATAGACTTCAAAACTGAATTTAATGATCTCACCCTTTTCCTAACACCAGAAATCCTTGTGGCATGCTGCATTATGAAGGGTGATGGTGCATCTTCCAGCAACTTATCAAGTTCTGAAAATCAAATTATAATTAAATAAATCTCCAAGATTATCCCTGCAAGCTTGACAAATCAGAGGAGAAATAAAGCAAACTGGATTAATCATGAAGTGAAAAGCAGAAGCATAATGCTGCTTATTTTTTCCGGGTATAGAATCTTCAAGTATAATTTCATAGTTATACTGTATGCTTGTTGCACAGTGAATTTCATATTGATCCAAAGGGACGGGACATTGAGTGGAATAGTCTAAGTCTACTGTGTAGCGTGTAGGGCATAAACCTGAGCATTGGGATGTAAGCCGCACAATTTTTTCACAGATGTCATGTACAAATTGAACATTTGTACAAATACATAGATTCTTCAATAACTGAGTTTGAATATTTCCCCAAAACTTGTAAATACAGTAACATATATCAACGGGATTTTGCAGAACCATCAGGAGGTTCTGGAATACAACTATACGAGGAACTTACACGAATGGCATCACAAAACAGGAAATATAAACTGCAGCTGCTTCTTTCATTTCTGTTGTCACCTAAACGGTACGATTTGTAAGACCACATAGTGTTACGAACCTTGCCAGACCCAACAAATCACATGACAAGAAATTATGTTGCTTTATGTCTTCGTAATGAAAACAAGAATGGAAGTACGTAGCGGACATGTTCTTGGATCAGTGGTTGTCAAAAAAGTAACCACATGAAAACTACTCAAACTAGTTTTCTTATTGATTAATAATTGATCCCAACTCAAATATTAATGCTGAAAAATCTCCACAATGGCATCATTTACGCCAACTGCAATGATCATTCTAGCTTCTAAGTTCCAACTACAATTATTCAGATTGTAATGCGGCCAACCAACAACATTTAAATTGCAGCGCAATCCATGATGAGTGTACGCATTGGAAGACTAGATTACACCATACCTAAATCTGATATCTGTAAAGCCGGCCCCAACCGAATAACCAAATAATGAAATCACAGTACTTGAATTAGATAACAGGACAGTCAAGACTAACAACTAGCTGAGTAGTTAAAATTTGAAATCGTCTATTTGATTAGATAAAACTAAAATAATTACACACAAATTAACACACCGTGTTAGTAAGTGGAGGCAAACGAAGTGGAAGAAGAGTACCTGCCGTGAGACGATCGAGGGAAGAGGAAAGCTGGTCTTGGCTCCGAGAGGTGGCTTCAGCGGCAGAATCGAAATCCGTGATTACAGATGAAATCA
>JAYMSL010000836.1:0-20374 GCA_036897195.1 Plantago coronopus
AAACTAAGTAAATAACATTTACATCAGAGACCTAAACACCTATACAAGTTACTAAACTAGATACTCAGTAAGGTTTCCTCTTTTACAAGTGTTCACTAAGAAACTAAGAACATAAGAGTACTTCCAATACTAGTCTAATCTAAATAGTATGTGCTTGTTTGCTTATCAAAACAATTCAGTGGGGTCTAACACTTATGTTCTATTCTGACTCTGTCATAACACTACATATATCTAAAAAGAATGTTAGCTTCATGATATCTAATGTTACAAAAATACTTCCTTATGTTGTTCAATAAATTAGTGATGTCCTTCAAACAAAAACAAAGTAGAAAAAAAATCACATAAGAAATGATGCCTCTTAATATAAAATTACTTACATATGTGGGATTCAAAAAAAATCAGTTATGTTCGTCAAAGCATACGTTATGTTGTTCAATAAATTAGTGATGTCCATTTGTGAGAACAAAGAGCACATAATATAATGTGTTCTCCCAATTATATGTTATGTCACTATTACTATTGCTTATGTTCTACTCTGATTCTGTCATAACACTACGTATATCTAAAAAAAATGTTGGCTTCATGATATCTAATGTTATAAAAATACTCCTTATGTTGTTAAATAAATTAGTGATGTCCTTCAAACAAAAACAAAGTAGAAAAATATAAAATTACTTATATATGTGGGATTCAAAAAAATCAGTTATGTTCGTCAAAGCATACGTTATGTTGTTCAATAAATTAGTGATGTCCATTTGTGAGAACAAAGAGCACATAATATAATGTGCTCTCCCAATTATATGTTATGTCAATATTACTATTGCTTATATTCTACTCTGATTATGTCATAACACTACGTATATCTAAAAAACATCAGCATAATCAGATAAAAGCATCACTTATTATAACTATAACATAAGGTAAAATTTGTCCTTCCTGCTCAATACCAAAACAAAAGGGCATAATTATATGTAGGATTTTAAATCACAAAACTCTATTAAAAACACCATATGTGGGGTTGAAAATCAGTTTTGTTCATCAAAAAGCATCTGATGATGACAAAAATAACAGACTAACAAGTAACAAAAAAATAAGCGATGAATCCACAAAAATATCATATGTCACAGTGCTAAAACCTGATGTATCACACTCAAAAACAAAAAACGTCCAGTACTAAGAAAACATCCAAAATCTACAAAAAAAAGAAAAGCCCAATCTTCGACTACTTCTTTGCAGCGTGCTTGAGTCTCAATCTCTTATACGGCACTACTGGACCCTTAGGTTCATTAACGACTTCATCCGAGCCTCTCTTCTCACCCCGTTTCACCTTCGTAATAACTGAAACAAACATACGAATACAAAGCAAAACGTAACAGACAGTATATTAAATTAGACATAAGCAACTAAACACCAGTAATAACCATACTTCACAAACTAGATGCAATAACATCTCATCATCATCAGCACACACAGAACAAACATCACAACGAATAGCAGCACATGCTATTTATCTAAAAACATCACATATAACTCCTCCAGCATCACAATTAAGTTCCACTACACCCACAGAAAAGGAAAAAAGCATATAAACCAGGAAGTATCCTTACAGTCTTACACAGCCAGCAAACATCACATACAATTACTCTAGCATCACATACAATTTCTCCAGCATCACAAACAACTTCCAATATGCACAAAAACCACAAAACAAAACATCGGTTCATTTAAATAGAACCTCATACTCATCACAAGCAATATCGAAGTTAACATCAGTAATAACTGAAACAAAGATACGAATACAAAAACACAACGTAACAGACAATTTATTAAATTAGACATAAGCAACTAAACACCAGTAATAACCATACTTTTTCACAAACTAGATGCAATATCATCTCATCATTATCACCATAAGCCAAAATTAAGATAACACAACTAATAAGCAAATTTCTCCCCAGGATGTTTAATATTAGGTTATATAGTACCTCCAAAGCAAACGATTCGTAATTCTGGATGATTATTTTCATCAGTATGTGTAGGATCCATGGCGTGCTTGAACGAGCAGAGATTGAACCAAAATTGAATTCAGCATATCGAATTAATCCATTAAAATCGGATGGAGAGAATCATATGTGAGGTTTTTTGAGCTGATACCTGGTTGTTCACGGCTGTCGTCAATGGATCGGAGGTTTTCCGGCGAGATTTGCGCCAGTTTACGGGTGAAGAACGGGAGGAAGGAGAGATCGAGCTCATGGGCTTTTTCTTCGATGTCTTCGTTGCTTCTGTGTGTTTTTGTGTGTGTTGGTGTCTTTTATATTGGATCCATATTAGTGAGATCCGCGAGTTTTTTGTTCGGTCAGTCCCTATACTTTCTGATTTTGCAGTTAAGCCATGGACTTTTGGAAGAGTCCACATATAGTGGACTCTCCAAATTTTTTCTCACCCGTAATTATAATTTGTCATTTCAAAAAATAATTTAAAAATAAAAAACATGGCACACGTAACTTCAATTCAATTTTTGAACTCACAATTTCACCAATTCAATTCGAGATTAGTTGGATATAACAAAATATCACTAAATTTGAGAGTTGGATTCATCACAATTTATAAAAAAACAATAAAAGACACTATCAGTTCATCTTATAGTTGATCACAATTCAGAAAAATAGGGAGAGATAATCAATTCATTGAACTCATATCACCAATTCAACAAAGTAAACAAATAGATTATTACTTAACTACCAGAGAGCATCACGTCCGCCAAATCAGCGTCGGGGAGGAGAGGTGGGACAGGATAGGAGGTTGCGATCGAGTTTAATTTTGGGGGCGGAGGGTTTATTATTCAATTAGTCCTTTTATTATTAGAAACCGGCTCAACCCGGGTTTTTAAAGGATCGATCGGTTTAATAGCAAGCTGGCGGCGAATTTCGAGTTTTATGGGTCGAGCCGGACCTAATTGAGGTCTAGTTTGACGAAGAAATTTGTTATATGAGTTACTACTCACCGTCTCACAAAACATTACCCATTAAGGTTGGCGCGCAGTTTAAGAAACTAAGTTAAAGTAATTGGTAAATTAAAAGGTACTAAGTACTATTTGGTCGAAAAGTCTAACAATAAGTGGATTTCTAGGAAAGTCCACTCAATATTGTTGATGTTAATGGTAAAATAGGTGATGTAGAATTGTAAATAGTTGATGTGTAATATAAATAGTCGATTATTTCATGACAAAATAGTTAATGTGTAATGTAAATAGTCAATGTTTTCATGTAAACCGTTGATGCATTGCAGATAGTTGATGTTTATTGAAAAATAGTTGATTTTGTTGTATATATTTAATGATTGTTGTGAATAATTGATGTTAATGTTATAACAGTTGATGTTTTATTATAAATAGATGATGTTATGTTTGTAAGTGGACTTTTCGAAAAGTCCATTTTTCTATGATAAAGAAATAATATTGATGTTAAAATAATGTTTTAGTGTATGAGATAGCTTCTTTATTTGACAAGAGGTAAAATTTTGTGGAACACCCATAAATGAAAAGTGGATAGAATTTTGTGATATATTTGGCGTAATTGATAATAAGTGATATATACTCCCTTTGTTCCACAAAACTTTACCACCTACTTTCCATTTTTTGATGTCCCACGAAACTTTACCGTTACTATGTAAGGAAAGTACCCCACACACTAAAACATTATTTTAGTTCAATATGACTACTTTATCACCAAAAACTAATCTACCCACTTATTTTTTTATTTACTCTATTAATTTAACTCGTTTTCTTAAACTGTGCGTCAAATTTAGTGGACAAAATTTTGTGAGACTAAGGGGGAAGGGAGGTGTTTTAAGCATACATGAATGGTGTAACTTTTGTGTAATGAAAATAACCTGAGTACCTTACGTGCCAAAGCAACGAAAGTTTGGTACCTTACCTGCCTATATTATACACAATCAAGTGATCAACTATGAAAGCAAAAAAACCCAAGAATAAGAATCCGAAAATAGAAGGGACGTCTTCTACCATATAAAAATCTTCAATACACTAAGCCCATAAAAATGTACAGTATCGGCTCCTCCTCCAATCATCATGTTTCAGTACAACAACATACATGAGCCTCCTCATGAAATGTGGTTTTTTACCCAGCCTCTACTTAACCTGGGCGTAACTCTGTAGAACTGACTCATAACTAAACCACTATATCTAGTGTCTACAGAAGAAAAAAAATGGTGAAACCATAAGGAATCATAACTATACGGCAGGAACGGTGATAATTACACTGCTACTTCTAGAGACAGACTCTGCATAAAGCCGTCACGGAGGGAAAAGAAAAAGATCAGTTTGGTAACATTTTGTACAAAATTGTGTACTAGGTTATTTCTTCAATAGTGTCTTCCGGGTTTTCATGCTGGCTCGCCGGGCTACATCCCATGCCTTTTGAGGTGCCAAAACACCCGCCTGCGATGCAAAAAAGGACTCATACCCAGGAGAATCAAAAGCAAAACCTGTGTGTTTCGACTTCTGTCCTGGCAGTTGCATTATTGCATAGCTCCGTGCCTCATCAGGCGTAAGATTATCATTTCCGATTTCAAGTAATCCTATTCTGCTATTATCAATCTCGTGCCTGTGAATCTCCTGAACTATCTGATAGTCATATGGGAAGAACCACCGTTGAACCCTGAATAACCCAGTAAAACACGCACAACATTCAAATGAGAGTAACATTTGCATACGAATCGCTTTGAGCAAACAAGGCAGATGAGATATGATTATGATTTCAAGAACAAAACAGCAATTTGTTGGTAGAAGAGAAAACGAGATACTTTATCACACCAAGTCCAGTACAAAATGTGAATCAAGTCTCGTTTCTGGTTCATATTCCACAAATCAGGTAGTCAGTAGTTAATCCTGATTTTGCAAAACAACTACCAGACAGCTGAGACAGCCCAGAAGTGTGAATACATGTAGAGCGTGAAAAGCTTTTTTAGGTAAAGAGGTCAAAGATGTTGACTCACAGTGAAAACCCACATTTTCAACATAACAAGTGGCAAAGTGCTCATGATTATTAGATGTATGAATTACCGAATCCATCAACAACTAATAACACAAATGCAGGCATAGCAAGAGTATTAGACATGATAATATGGTCCACAGATTAACTTCAGAAACCTTACCCCAGGTATACGAAGTCACAGAAGAGAGCAGCAAGGGGAACAAGAATAAAAGTGAGGTAGAAATACGGAGTACTCATCAGGACAAAAATGACAAAATACACATTTTCCTGTAACACATAAAGACAGAGTCAGAGTTTAAATTAAGCAATTTAAATAAAAGTTCTGAATAAATTGTGAATCACCTGCTCTCTGTTCAAGGAGACGCCAGAGTATACAAAGACAAATGTGAACCATGCCAATATGCTCCCTCCAACACTGATGTGGTGCCACCGAGTAATTGTATTACACATCATTAGAAGGCGTAGGTTGACAGTAACAACAACACATGTGAAAGCCATTGTGCTGACATCCCAAAGGCCAAACATCTTTCCAGCAGAATTCATGGCTCTGGTGCTTGAGGCAACAATAAAGTAATAAAACACTAATGACTGATAAATTGCAAAAAACGCCCATGTCCCCACAACTCTCCATTTGAAAAATGCATTTCGTATTCCTTCCTTGTACAACTCAGGATACTTCTTCGAAAGGGAAGCACTAACATCCTGTAAATGAAACCATGAAAATTGTGAAAAGAAACTAATATGTAAACTCTGAGGACATAGCCTGATTTTAATTTAATATCAGAAAAGACTGCTTTAGCATATCACGAAAACTGCAATACCTTGTCAAAAAGTCCAATCATGATCACAGGTAGAGCTGTGAAGATGACATTATACAAGGACTGATACCAATCATCATAGAACCTTTGACCAGAAAACCCAGTACGGAAGGTGAACCAAAATTGAGTAACGGTAAACATTAGATTCTTGTAGAAAAAGTACGTCACCACCTACATAGATATAAAACATGTCATTCCCGTACCAAACTAAAATGTACCAGGCTCAGACTGAAGCGGGTACAAACCTTGCAAATTCTGTGATATGACCACCGTCCATGGACAAGAAGCAAATCCGTCAAAAAACGAAATTGTGCGATTGCAAAATCACTAGCCATCACTGCTTGCATCCCTTCCTGTCCACTTATTCCAACACCAACATGAGCAGCCTGTATCATGCTAACATCATTGGCACCATCACCAATGCTAAGGGTAATCCGTTTTGCTCCCTTCTTGACTAGACTTGTAACCTAAAAGAATAAGTGAATATGAGTAAAACACAAAATTAACAGGTGTACCTGGTAGATTGTTGTCAAAGTAAAGAAGGTTGCAGTAACATTAGTGCACCCCTGGTAGTCCTAGCTACTACAGATCACTACCTACAAACTGGCCTATAAAAATTATTTAACCTAATATCATCCCTCCCACTTTCAAAAACCATATACTATAAAAAAAAAATTCTTAACCAATATCAACCAAGTAGAAGAACCATGATCTTTGTTCAAATGAAAAGATAGCATATGAACATTCTACACTTTCTCATGAAGATAACGGATATGGTAAATTTCCATCAACCATCATAACCCTTTGGACTTCATTTCAGTAGTTGATAAAAGTCATCCATCAAAAAATCAATCATCACCTATGAATATTTCATATTTATGTAGTGCAGACTGAGGGATGTTTTGTGGTGTAATTTACAGTAGAACTTCGTCTTAATTAGCTTAACGAATGCTTGACAATCTGTCATGAGCTCAACAAAAACAAAAATAAATAAATAAAGATAACGGATATATGATCTGCATCTGGATCAGTTCAATTTCTTTATTGAATTCGAGAAATATGATATTGACTCAAAGTTTTGACTTGATCGTGTCCATCTTTATAACATTGAGACAGATTATCTTGGAGTTACAAGTCAAGAGATAAGAAATCCTAAAAAGAGAAAAAATGATTTTATGCAAAACAAAGGGTTATCTCTTGATACTACCAGATATTTAGCTAGGGAAATCATAGATAGCTTACGGGGTAGTATATCAAGTAAGATTGCCGTTAAGTGGCACAAAATAATTTCAAGACAACTGCTTTTGCTTTCACTTCATTAATGTTAAGAGGCGTATAATTAGCCAGAGGCAGCTAAACTTCATAGGCACTGAAGTGAGCAACACTGACAAGCATATTAACAATCATATCTTGGCAAAACCCATGCAACCACCGACTGTTCACAAAGGAGAAAAAAATGCTTATACCCAAGTCTGCTAATCTGGTAATAGCCAATTCGGAGTTCAGTTCAGTTTCAGCCTCCATTTATCAGAGCATAAGAAATTAGTGTACTTGGTGATTCCAACTTTGAGAATATACCTGTGCTTTCTGTAGTGGCGAAACTCGGCAACAGACCACGGCACTGCAATTCAAGCTCAAATTCAGGAGCATCACTCGCAGGCTGGGATCCAATGCGTACATCAAACACTTCCCATCAATCACGAGTGCCAACTTTGGTCCCGACACAGTTCGGAGATGTTGTTGTGCTTCCTCGTGACACCTTCTTAGCTCATTCTTCACTGTCTCTTTCATAAAGCGGGCCAACTCTACTTGATCACCCTAGAATAAACAATATGTTGTGTCAAATAAACACATACCCCTCGATTTGTTGACTTGATACATTTTGGCTTTTGATAGGTTTTTTTAGGAGGTTTGTGGGATGTGTTACTCGATTTTGTGAGTACCCAGTACCCACTAATACAGGTATGAGATAAAGTTTAACAACAACAGACGTATGCAACCAATGGATGCACTAAAATTTAATAATGATGCAATTCAACAGAACAGCAGAAGTATATCAATAAACAAAAAACAAGGGTTCAGCATTAAATATTAAAGGGTATATGGGTGGTAAGAACTGTTACTTTATCTTCCACTTCTCTTATAGCATCAGTTTCTGAGCTGATTATGAATTGCTTCATATTATTGTCAATCAACTTGCATGCTGCAGAAAACAAAAAAGGGCATAAACAAACTAATACACTGTTTTAAGAGCATAAGGATATGGAATTCAACGATTTCACTACCATAAGCTATATTTATTGCAGTTTCCATCTTGTCTCCAGTTAAGACCCAAATCTTAATTCCAGCTCGTGAGAGTGTCTCTATACAGGCAGGCACTCCCTCTTGAAGCTTGTCTTCAATAGCAGTACATCCAATCAAAATGAGCTCCTTTTCAATTAGCTCCGCAACCTGAAACGATTTCAGGAAAAAAAGCTGGTAAACATGGGTTATATTGCAACATGAACTTGATTTGCATGGAGATCAGAAAAAAAATGTTACTGGTAAATATCCAAGACATTGCAAGAATACTAAGTAGATGAAAAATCAATTATGTAAATATGGGTTATATTGCAACATGAACTTGATTTGCATGGAGATCAGAAAAAAAAAAGTTACTGGTAAATATCCAAGACATTGCAAGAATACTAAGTAGATGAAAAATCAATTATGTAAATATGATTTGCATCAAGACCAAAAGAATGTCACTGGTAATATCCGACATTGAAAGAAAACTAAATGGATGGAGCAAATAATCATGTACATACCTCATCCAATTTCTTCTCCCTATCTCGCAGAGCAGATTTTGCCTGAATATATTTCTCATTCCAACTTTCATATACATCAGAATTCAAATCCCGGTAAGCCAGGCAGAGAGTACGCAATCCAGCAGCTCCAAAGTGCTCTAAATGGTCCCTACTTGTTCTTTTCAAATCATTGCTCCCACTGGCCAATCGTTCATATATTACCGTGTCTGCACCCTGCATGAAGTATGATACAGAATTCCATTCATGCACCAGCTGAAAATAAAAGTGCAAACAAACTAGATATGCTGTCTCAGGAAACAACCTTGCAGTAGAGTACAATCCTTCCATCGGGATAACGACACACAACAGACTGGCGCTTCCTCGTACTACAACATGAAAGGAAATTACAGAATTTGTATTTCACTTATCGGAAGTGAAGAAATTTGCAAGCAAGATAAGGGTCTTTTTACCTGTTAAACTCAAGGACATTCAGAATTTCATATTGCATGTCCTGAACCTTTCCCAGCTTCTCCACATGAGACTCCCGAACACAAATTCCTGTTGGCGAACGCCTGCAGTTACAATATTATGTCTCCCTTCAAGTCACAAAATTAAACCATTAATATCCTAGTAAAGAATGTACCTGTAGAAAAAGAAACCAAAATTCTTTGCTGCGACAACCAAAGCAGATTCATCGGGAGATGCAGCTTGATATTTAATTTTTTCAGGGGTCTCCTCGCCTTCAGGAAGCACAGTATGACAAATTGCAAGGCATCTGAAGAATTCCTACAGCAAAAACATTTTTTGACAATTTAAAATATATTCGACCAAGAGAAAACCAGTAATTATAAAGATATTAAGTAAAGTTACAAAAAGAAATGCCCAAACTTCACTGATTAAATTATTTCACTAAAACTGATATTTAAGATAAATAATTCACAATGATTCCAAAAAAAAAGATAAATAATTAACAAGGAGCAGCAACAAGTTAACATCACGACAGTATAACATATGATCTAGAACTTACGATCAAACACTATAAGCAAAAAACACTGACCATAGTTGCATGTAAATTTAAATAAAAGCTGGAAAGCAAAGTTTGATAATGGAACTATGGAAGGAAGATGGTTGACCAGCTCTTCTCATTTAAAATGACCTAAATTACAGGAGTCTCGATTATGAAATTTACTTTGCAAGCCTCGGGATTGGGTTCGTTCCTCCAAGCACCTCGCATAAGTCGATCATCATCAAAGTTGAAGCCCTTTTCTCGAGCTACATTTGATGCCTTTACCTGACAGCCAGAACAAGATGTTTGAGACATGATATGCGATAGTATCATTTTAACAACCAACAGAAAGATACTCACCTCAACTTTTGACCCAGTTCTCTGAGCTGTTCCAATCTCTATTTCACTCACACCAGTTCCATAAACTTCTCCTCCAATAGAACATTTAAAAAATTCCATCAAGTTTCTAGTCAGAGTTCCGGTTTTGTCAGAAAATATATACTCCACCTATCAAAGAGGCAGAGATTAGTGTTCTGCATTTTACACAAAGAAGTCCACAACACCAGTGAAAGAATACTCAGGACGAAAGCTTGAAAAGGAAGCCTAAAATTATACCAAATATAATACATCTTTGAAGCCACATAGACAAAACCCCACATTTAAAGGTCAGGAAAAAAACATCTACCTGCCCAAGTTCCTCATTTAAATTAGAGGTCCTCGCCAGTGCAGGAGTATTGCTCTCAACATGGTACATGTGCAAGTCGTTGTTGATGAATTGAGTTGATTGAATAAATTTAATCATCTGAAATAAACAGAAGCACGCAGATGAACTAAAACAGAACATACCCAAAAATCAGAAAGTGTCCAAACATTTGCAAGATATACCTCGACAGAAACATATAGAGAAATGGGAATAATTGGTGAATACAGAGTGATCAAGGTAAAGAATGTCAACACAGCAACCTATCACAGAGAAATACACAGTGAGTAAAGAAAGTCCAATCACAAAAACTGTGTGGCGGTCTGGAATCATGAAAGTAATCATCTCTACCACAAATCTGTTGCTCGGATCAAACTGTCTCTCAGAGTTGTCAAACCTCAAGTAATAGTACCTTGGGCTTATAAATATACCACTGCATGTAATGAAGTTGAATGAAGTTATTATATGTATGTGTGTGTGTACCAGATCAACTGAATGGCTTCAAATGATTATCAAAAAGCAGTATCCAAATGCATGAATCGTAGAAAGTTAAAAAAGTACACGCAGTAAGGTCAGACCTGCCTATCGCACCCAAAAGGCACATGCAGAAAAGAACACAAAACAGAGCAAGTATGAGCTTGTCAAGTTTCTTTTCCAGTGTGCTCCTTTTTGAAGGAATTTTCATGGAGTTCATCATAACCTGCAGTACACGAGAGCCATTCAGAAGGCAAGGCATAATGAAATAAACACAAGGAATGGAAATACCGATTACAAATGAAAAATGTTTGAAAGAAAGAAGATTGATTTTTAAACTATGTCATTGATAGTGCATCCACAGAGTGTAAAAAAAATGCTTGCCTATAAATGTAAATAATTCGAGAATATATTGGGGGGGGGGGGGAGAAAAAGAAAAATAAAATGCAAGATTGCAATTGCCTTTCACATCAAGCGAACATAGAGGGATACCTTAGTTTCATGCCCAGTGAAGATGACAGTGCCAACAATAAATTCAGTGTTTCTGAGACTACATCCCTGGAAACATAAAATAATGAAAATAAAATAAATAAACATTAACAAGAAAATGATAATAGCTGTACAAAGCAAATGATGCAGAGATTGAAAAGCCAAGAACTAGCAGCTTGACCAAATAAGGCACCAAAATAAGCTAGAACAATTATACCACGGGAGCACCCTTTAAAGAAGTTATTACAACTAAGAACTAGTATTAACTGGTAACAAAACTTGAAAATGGATGAGGATATATGTAACACTGTACCCGTAACAGAAGATGATTCGGATTGAGAGGCAAAGTTTGTTTATCGATAATCAAGTTGCCCGTAAAGGTGTAGAGTGAATTATTTGGTTGCTCACACTGCACCTCACCTGCATTTAACAGTTGGATCACCATCAGGGTATTAGCATGATGCAGTAAGCAGCGATATCAGGTGACTTTATACCATTCAAGAGTCAAATAAAGGACTCTACGTGATTCTTAAGAAAGTAAGAAACCATCAGATATTAGAGTGTACAAATGATAGCTAGAACGTTGTTCATCAATGTATTCTGCAAAACGCATGATTGATGGTTATATAGCTAAAATATTGATCATCTTTTAGGTCCTCACTGAAAGGTAACATATATAAAGATACAACTGCTAGCATTTCCATTTATACATCAGTATCCATTTTAATCAGTAATCACAACTGTAAACACTCAGATGTCAGTGACCAGAGTTCTTGCTTACTTAGGACCACTCAATGAGCTTAGTTCAGATAAGGAATAGAGCGTTTAAAGATCTGGATTCCTAGTGTTTGACAGGTGCAGAACCTTGTCAAAACTCTAAACCACAAACCTAATGACAAACAAGCAAAGTAAAATAATGACCTTTGAATTCAGACACTTTCTCAGGAGTAACATAATCCCAAGTCTTCTCCAATGCCTTCCTTATTTTCAGGTTAGTTTCACCATCCAGATTAGCAGTCTACAAAAGAACCAGGGTCAACAAATAGAAAATGTAACAACGAAAACAAAAGGCAGGTCACAAGAAATAAATTGAACTGATAGAGCAATTTTATGATGTTGAGAGTTGACCATATCAGTATTCAAAATGAAGTCATGGACTCCCAGGTGTACAGTGTACTTTTACAACATTACACCCTGAAACTTTGAGTCAGGTCTTAAATGTGTCAGTTCAATCACGGTACTCAACAGGTGTACAGTGCTACACAGGTTTTTAGCAATGCATTTCTAAGTTTTCATCTAGTTCATTTTTCTTCTACTTACTTTCTATTAGAATATCCATGTTCCTCAGGTCCTATGTTCTCGTAGAATCTTTTACTCAGAGGACTAGTAGTATTTTACTGTTTTCTGTTTCCTAATTTAGTACTATAAACTGTGTTAATAAAAATTATGCAACTCGTTTCAAGCACATAAACATAGGGCCTCACAGCTTATGCCCAGACCAGGAAGGCAGGACGTACCAGCATACATGATACACCTCAAGCTTTCCTACACATTGTGCACTATAATAAATTAATGCTTGGATTTTCTTTGCGATCACATTTCAACAGTGACAATCCCTGCTGCTACATGATTATGCTGAAAATTTCCTTCTGTCACACAGATCTCATAAAGTTTCTTATAACTATTTCAGTTGACATATTCATGTCAGCAGCAGTTGTTGTGCAATGCAAGGAGAAGAAGATGGGAAACCCACCTGTCGCAGGAACGAATACCTAGAGGATGAAAAAACAGTTGCGATGGGATGACTTCTGTAAATCCTCACTTTAAGGCCTAATTCCCGTAGTATTTGTTAGGCAATGCAAGGAGGGGCAGTTGAAAGACCCAAACTGTCCCAGGAAAAACAAAAAAGAAGGGAAAGAAAAAAGGTAGTGGCAAACTGGGATGACTTCTGTTAATTAACTTATCAGTAAATTGGTGTAACCTTTTGTTCTAATTCATTCCACACGAAAGTCATCTAGTAGTGTGATGGAGATATGGTTAGCTAGAGATGAAGATGTATGCAGAAACCAGAAAAATATATGCAGTAGTGCCGGGGACTAAAGTAAGGGCGGGACCAATGAAATAGCCTGAGACTCAAAGTTAGAAATGCAACATAAGTGAGTGGTAGAATGTCATGACCTAATTCGTCTGGATTTCATATTCAAAGACAACAAGTTATGGCAGGCAGGACAAAACTAGAATGGTATTATATTAGTATCTAAAACCATTAAATTTCTCAATTTGCAACGCAAAGTTCTGGCCATGTCTTTGTATTCAGATATTATCTCCAGAAGAAGATTACAAACCTCAACATAACAGACACCATCCGGGTTTGTGCTGGCAAGGAATAGTATATCGGCTGGAAAGAATGCATCCTGCATTACCTGCAACCAGAAAGCCGCCCACTCCAAAATTTATGCAATAGTTAAGGAAAGCTATACATACCCATTTGAATGACTAGCAGTGCATAATTGAGTTTCTAAAGAACATTAAATGCAGGTTAACCATAGAATATTTAAGTCAGGAGAAATGGCACTTCACCGTCAACCCTTAAGCATCTCTCAACAAGGCTAGATCCTAGTTCAATTGATGTGGGGTTTGAATACACTACAGTGTTTTCAATCCCGCTATCTCGTCTCATTTTCAGCCTGCCTGGGATAGATACCTCCATCCAGGCAATCCCAGTATTTCCTGGACCGGGATCCAGGCCAATTCCGGTGAGATAGCGCTGAGATAGTGATTTTTGGGCGTACATGGCTAGTTTATACTCAATTTCATCGACTTTGCTTGTCTTTACAAAGAAATCTACTAATTTTACTGTAAGCTTAGTTTAACTTCATCTGTACTTAAATGTTCATTCTGTAAGCTATGTTATATGATATATATCACTTCAGTATCACGGTCATCCCACTAAGCGAAAGTGCAAAACCACCATCCCAAGAAAATTGGGGAACCGGAGATTAACAGCACTAATACACTATTTGAAAAATTACAATGCAATCAGGTGTGAGAAATAACCTCTGCGGCTAAGGAAATTACTTACAGCATTGAAGATTCATTTTTATCCCGGTGTTACAAGTGTCTATCCCGAGCTAGAACTTATCATAAGTTCATAAAATACAGTACCATGATATTTGTCTAAATGAAATCAGCAATTACCAACTTATATATCTATTTTCAATTATTTCTGTCATAACCCTTTTAAGAGAGTGCAATATATCAACATTAACTTCCGAAGCTCTCAGCTGTTTATATGTTAGCCCCAGAAATAGTTGTCGTAAGATATCTGCAAATTGAATTTCAGTTCTAAAGATTCTCGCCAACGTTAAAAGCATTAATGACTTACTCTAACAATATCTCCAACTTGCAGCTTCTTCCAAGGTATACGTACCCAGTTCTGATCTTGCAATACTTCTATGGTTGAATTATTTATTGACATGTCATTCTGGAAGCGCTTCTGTCATTGCACAGCAAAAACAAATATTGAGGAAAAGCGAGTGTGAGACATTACTGTAGTTGGAAATTTCTAAAAATGATGACCTCACCCCTGAAGTCAGGTACATCTCAAAAGTGCTAATACAAGGACAAAAAAACATGGCACTTACCCAGTCCTCCCATGCTTCCTTCACAAGAGACACTAGAAGAACCATGGAAAGGGGAAGAACATTTGTTATTGGACTTACAGGACTGCAAGACAAAATTTCAGATTTAGATTGATAGAAGAAAAAGGTTTGTCTGATAGCAGAACATTTAATTGACTTCTACACGTCACTCAGAGAGATTTTCTTTGCTTGAATTGAAGAATTGTGTGCATTCTTAACTAACTCCTTGTCTCCTTAACAAAATTACTTGCAACAACAAATGTTAAAATACCATTTACGTAAAAAAAAAATCGGTAAATTTCAGTTTCAGCATAAAAGTGGAGCACTGATAAATTTTTGCTTAAATTTGAATAGAAGAATAACATATGCGGGCTTATGGTCAATCTGAGATTGAGATACGTAAATACCCTGTTATAATTCAGGAGATATCCTTAAATATATCTTGTGGTGTACTTACCTCATCTAAGGAGGTTTCAATTGATATATATATATATATATCTTGGGGTTTCCTCATACATGTAAAGGAAGGTCTCATGGCTCATAAAACTCAACTTCAGCACTCTCACAAGTATTTCCTTTGGAATTCTGATATTTCCTTAGTATCTTGGCACTCTTGTTGACACTAGTTATCTCGTTTAATGAGGGTCTCATCATCTATAAAAAGGAAGGTTTCGTAATTCATCAAACTCAACGTCGCACTCTCACAAGTATTTCCTCCGGAATTCTTATATTTCCTTAGCATCCTAATTGACACTCCCCCCCCCCCTCTTTCAATCCCCAATAATTCCCTCACCAAATTCATCTTGCCATTCATATTATAAAATATTTCATCTAGCTTTCTTTTCCTCACAGGGGTAAACAATCAAAACTTGGAAAAACATAGTTTCAGGACTTCCTAGAAAGTTATGGAGTCGCAAGTTCAATATAGAAGCCTCATACAGGTTAACACCTAATCGATACAAATATTCTACTCTTGAAACCAAGTATATCGCATTGTTCAAGCAATCCAGAAACCACAATTTTATGAACCATGAACTAAAGATTGAATATCATGTATATTGCCTCATATTATGTCTCACAGCAAATATATATTATTGAATTCAATCATTTCATATCTAAAGAATACTTCATGATGTATATTGAGAATACACGGCATATCTTAGGTTGAACTTTGAAGAATTTTGATTATCCAGTAAAATAGTAAAACTGAATCTAAATTAGCCGTATAAACTATAAACACATTAAAATATCACAACATTACATATCCTAGAATGAATTATTATGCCGGCTATTCTCTAATCAGGATGGTCCGACACATTCTCAAAAGACAAATACTATATGAGGTAGATATCTACTATTACTTCTGCAGTCCATCACCCTAAAAATCTAAGTTTTCATCTTATGTTAACTTTTCAACATCAACTTAACATGCCTGAAGTAAGACATCACTCATACTTCAGATTTAACAGCATCCTACGGTAATCATATTGTAATTGAAGTGTCCTGAACATACCTGATAGGAGTACAGGACAAAATTGAAATCATGAGAAAGTAGAGGTTCGCCACCCGCCTGAACTGTCAGCACACAATGTAAAAGGAAATCAGGTAAAACCAAAACCATCCAGTGAAACGGAGACCACGGCAGACAACTATAACGAGTAGCATTTATTCCCAAATCTAAGTCCGAAGATGTCCAATATAGTCGAACAACAAAAGGAGTCCTAAAAGAGTTCAATTGCAATGTGCTGTAAAATAACACTACACTGCAGCTTAAATGGCTCGGTACTGTTCCCTGCTTATTATGCCTACTGGAAAAACAGATTTTAATCTTATAACACCCTTTTCTCACAGTTACATTACATGAAAATAAAATTCTCCATCTAGTGTTCCTCAACAACTTGACTCGGCCAAATATTATACAGTGTGAACATAATCTAAAGTATGCTTGAACAAAAAGATTTTGTTTCTGATGGAAATGGCAGCAGAGAAAGAGTTTATCACTTCATACGAACTTCATCTTTGTCTAAGACAATTCTTAATCTTAATATCAGTCCAAAAAGAAAAAAAGATCTATAAATCTTAAGAGTTATTGAAATGCAAGGAATAATAGTGGCATTGGATACAAGCAGTAAAACTCTTAGGTTGCTCTTTCCTATCGATGTACAGCAATGAAAAAGTTACCTGCTCGAATAGTCCTTTAGGTAAAAATGTGAAGACATCATACTTTGTTGTTGAAACAGAATTACCCTGAACAGATGAATAATAAGATTGATCAGACTTTATAGATGACAGCCAAGAGGCAGAACGCTAGCTTAAAATAAAATGGTCAGAGTGACAAAATATTAAAACAGCTTGATGGTGATACTGTTCCTAAATTTCACGTACAGGATCACAATGGAAAGGTAGATCCTAAAACCAGAACACCTCGTATGATTCCGAGATACTTTAACAATAGATGACACCAACAAATATCACGTTTGAGACCAACATGAACAGGCCCAGGTTACTTTCACCTAGCCACTAGCAACGTCTTGACTGAGGTAATAGGTCAAATATGTACTATTCCACCACTTTGAAAAATAAGTTACACAATTTGGAAATCTCAACTCAGTAACATTTTTGTTATCGAAACTAAAATCACAATAAGGCAGGCTGTAGCTATGAATCAGCACACACAGCCCTTTGCAGTTTGTAACACGAATTGATCTTTGGCGAGACACAATACCAAAAAAATTGAAAATCAGTCCGACTATCGAAAAAATAACAGATCATAAGACTCTAGTAAGGAACACCTCAAATCAGCTCCTAACAAACATTCCGCACATCGTAAACCAACTCCACTAACTATCTAACTTCCTCCTACCTTCCTATACGTAACCAAAACTCAAAACCATAACTAAGCAACGCAGCAACGTCATAAACCCCAGTTTCACAATTCATCAACATAAATCCTATAAAAAAACACAACATAAAGGCGCACCTTAAATTTGGTGAGAGCATTTCCGTCTCGATCATTACAGAAAACCGTCCTGTGACCCGGCGCCTGCGGCTGAACTTTGCCGAGCCGAACCGTCCGAGACGAGGGCGACACATCGCCTCCGGGTCCGCTTCCAGACCTAGATCCCCTCCAGCCAGACATTGTCTCCCCCATACAAGTAACGAAACGTAACAGCTCCGATCTCGGCAACAACGGATTCAGCGAAAACCTAAAGCGAGGATGAAAAGTGTATTTAGATTCTGCTGATTCTGAATTCGATGGTTGATCTTTTGTGCTAATGATGATGATGTATTGGATTGGAGGGGGAGAGTAAGGGGTTGTTCATTTTTCTTTCATTTGCTAAAAATCAACCAGACCTGGATTTTCTTCTCTCTTTTTTTTTAATTAAATCCGCGTGAAATGAAAACAACCAAAATGGAAATTGTGGGACCTAGTCCACGCGCGGAAGGCGCGTGGACTTGGTTTTGCTTTTTCAAAATGATGCGTGCTTGAAACGGCGTCGTTGCTTACGAAGTGCAGCGTTTTTGCCAGTTGAATTTTGGGGAATTTTCAATGTAGTACTACACAGACTATGCATTCGATGATACGTTGATCATGTTAATTTCTAAAGTAGTTGTCATATGACAGTTAGGACCATTTCAAAGAGTATTATTCTTAAACGTATTATTCTAATATAATTTTGATGTTTCCGAAAGAAAAAAAAAAAGAGTATTATTGTTAATTCTCTGAAATTAGTCCCATCAGTCACTGACCACCATTTGGTTGAAGAAAAAATCATATTAGGAACATTAAATTTTTAAAATATCGTGTTAAGAGGAGTGCGTTATGCAATTTATATATCGAGTTTCTTAGCCAAGTTATATGTGGATTTCATGATCTACTTCGAAGGCATAAGTTGATATAGTCATAATTGGAATTATAAGGTTGGTATAGACGTATTTCGAGTTGTAAGTTGGTGGTAAAAGAGTAGTATAAGAGAATAGGGTAGTTAGATTTGCAGTTTTTTTCCTTTTTTTAAAGGTGGCAAACAAGTAGTGTACGAGTAGAGCAGTTCAAATAAAGAACACCATACAATGTACTTCGACAAGGCAATTGGGCCAATATTGTCCAATCACGACAAATCTGGCGCGATCCTGACTCGTATGGATCAGATCTGCACGGTTATCGAAGATCTAGATCTGATCCGTCCTCAAATCTTGATGACCAAGTCTTGTTGCACCCAAATCAGCTCAGTTGCCTTGCACACACAAGAAGTAATATATTTTGAGTCCACTTGAATTTACATTATTTAGAAAGATAATTGTATGACACTCATAAAACCAGTACGTAGTGTCCTTAATTTCGTTGTAGTATTTGTGGTAGAACCAATGGAGCCACCTACAGATCGTATAAATTTACCGGCTACTAGTCCCAACAAGATAAAACAATGAATACTGCCCCAGCTTATCATTTGTAAAGTAAAAAAATCGGACAGACCACTAATATATGATCTTTTATTAAAGTACCACATTTCATACACTACTCACCCTCTAACTTACTGATTTTGCGGGTTGACCCGGCGGGGTCAGGTCGGCACGCGAAATTTTTTGTTTTTTTATTTGAGAAAAGGTTAGGCAGCGAGCAACGAGTTTTTGCTCGCTGTTACTCCGTCCATGTTTGTCATGGACGGAGCATAATACACATGATCCATTGATGGAGCTTAAAGGGGGCCTCGTTTCCCAGTACAAGGTCAGTATCGATGGAGGATTTAGAGTTTAATATAAAACTTGTGTTGTTATTAGGTACTACGTCGAACAAATGAGTGCAATGTATGAACTGTGGCCTAAAAAAGGGATTATTATCCATTGATTTAGGATGAAATTTCAAATGGATTTCATGGGAGGAAAAATTCCAAGGAAACGCCTAAAAAAGGATCATTTGATTGACTATTAGTCTAGAAAATGCTTTACTATTCCGATACGTCTTTTTTTGTTCATTGATAATTATCTAAACTTTCTAATTTAATGTAATTGAAGAAATAATAGGAAAAGTAGTGATTATTATCCATTGATTAAAGTGTGTCCGGGATCTGAAATTGAGTCCAACATTTTAATTCAATTTATCCATGTTAAGTATGTTTGATTAATATTCCGGAATAATTGTTTTTGTCATTGACCCGCATGAGATTTTCTGGCCATACATGGACCGAGTTAGACTCTGGAAATTCCGGAATTTCCATAAGCTTAAGGAAATTCCTGTTCGTCCTTTGAACCGGGCCCAGACACTTAACAGAAAACCCCCAGACAGTTTTAAAAAGTAAGACTAAAAATATATATGACCAATTCTTGGTTTAGACCACCTAATTGGAAAGACCAAAAAAAGACCACATTGAATTTAATTGCAATTTTTCGCGGATCCGGGTATACTATATAAACTCATTTCCCCTATTTCTCATTTCTTCCCCCACA
>JAYMSL010000837.1:0-20364 GCA_036897195.1 Plantago coronopus
AAAGATCCGCGTGTTGGGCAGTCCAGGAATTGCCAATGTTACCCTATGTGGTCTTTTTGAAAAGACCACATATAGGTGGTCTCTCAGAATTTTTTCTCAAAAAGTAAATGAGAAGCTTTGTAACAGACTACTAAAAAGGAAAGTGAAAAACTTTTGGCTGGACGGAGGGAGTACTACTTTTCATAAATATTGTGCCAAAGTCAAGATGGGGCTCGTTTGAGCGGACGGAGGGAGTAGTTAGTATATTTGTGAAAAGGATTAAAGATGGGAAAAGATAATGGTAAAGATGTTTGTAGAGTGTCAAAAGTCAGACAGAGAATCCATCCATCAATTCATCCCCGATCTTCCAAATCAAACCAAAATGCTCATGACTCATGACCATCACTACTTTTCCTCCTAATTGCTTGTCGCCCCCACCTCCACCATCTTTATCATTTCCTTTTACTTCTCAATCAACTATTCATGACATTAAAGTTACATCAATATCAATCCACTTTCACTCCATCTCTATTCATTTTATACTTACGGACATCCAAATGTTCTCGTATTATAAATTACTCCCTCCGTCCCACAAAACATTACCCGTTAGGGTTGGCGCGCAGTTTAATAAAATGAGTTCAAATAATGGAATTAAAATGATAAAGTAAGTGGGGTAGGTTACTTTTTGATAATGTGTGGTGATAAAGAAGTGTATTGATGTTAAAATAATATTTTTGTATGTGAGGTACCTTCCTTATTTGATAATGTGTAAAGTTTTGTGATACATTAAAGTTACATCAATATCATTCCACTTTCACTCCATCTCTATTCATTTTATACTTACGGACATCCAAATGGTCTTGTATTATAAAGTATACCTCATTTAGTTCATCTGTTCTAAACAATTTTATCCAGGTAATGAAACATAATATCATTTTTGTTATAAAATATTATAATTGAATAAAAGGAGTTTGAAGAAAGATGAATAGTTATATGTAAGGTTCGAGTCACTTTTCTGACGTTTAAAAAAATAAATATTACATCCGTCTTGTCAAATACTTCTCATTAAATATTTGACAAGTTTTAATTACAAAATACAAGTAATCTAAATTATATAGTGGAAAATATTTAAAAATATTATATTAAAATAGTTTAATATTTATAGTACTTTAATAAAACTTTCTAATTTTGTTTCCTAGAAGTGATTTAGAAGTAATTTATATTCTAAAAAGGTCAATAAAAGTGAATAATGCGAAGGTTTTTACTAGATGGAGACTCTGTTCAATTTATCTGAAATTCTTTAAACTAAACTAAATGAATTTGAACTGAACTGAATTCAAATATAAATTTGAACTACACATAACTGAACTGAATAAACTTGAACTAAACTGAACTGAATTCGAATATATACATTTAAACTAAAACTAAGCATAACCGAATTGAACTGAATACAAATGATTCGGTGGGAGTATTATGGACTATGGGAGTACATAATTAATGGAGAGAGAGAGAGAGGAAGTACATACGAAAAAGTTAGTGAAAAACTAGTTGGCATACGCAGAACACATATATATTCCTTCATCATCATCATCTTCTTCTTCTTCTACTTCTCTCTTAAATAATTCAAAAAGTGAGAAGCTTGGTAAACAGACACTTTCTGCATTTCCATGACTACTTGCTGCAATTAGATATGCATCCATCTTTTTACACACCCTACTTAATTTAATTCCCACGTTTCTCTTTCTATATATATATATCTTTATTATTATTTATATTTTCACACTAACAAACATGCTTCCATACATATAATAATAATCACATATTATTATACTACTAAAAAAAACAAAAATCCGACATCAATCCAATAGCTCCACGCGCCACTCTACACTACATCTATGCCTACGCCGGTTAGCGTGGCGCGTCAATGCCTGGCTGAGGAGGCTGCTGCTGCTCTAGATGAGGCTGTTGCAGTCGCAAAACGCCGTGCCCACTCCCAAACGACGTCGTTGCACGTTGTCTCTGCTCTCTTATCTTCTAGCATCCGTGACGCGTGCTCACGCGCCAGGAGCAGCGCGTGTTCCCCACGCCTGCAGTTCCGAGCTCTGGAGCTCTGCGTCGGCGTGGCTCTCGACCGTTTGTCCGCGGCGAAGTCATCGGCTGAACCACCGCCGGTGTCGAACTCTCTCATGGCGGCTATCAAGCGATCGCAGGCGAATCAGAGACGGCATCCGGAGACTTTTCACATGTACCAGCGCTTGGCGAGTTCGGATTCTGTGAGTTCGATTTCGGCAGTGAAGGTTGAGCTGAAGCACTTTGTGCTGTCGATTTTGGATGATCCCGTGGTTAGCAGGGTGTTTGGTGATGCAGGATTTAGGACTAATGATTTGAAATGGGCTGTTATGAACCCTATTTTGCCGTCGCGTGGTTTTAAATTGCCATTGGAAAAGGATTTAGCTAATATACCTAATTTCCCATTCAATTTGGCGGATGAGAATTTGAGTTCTACGACCAGAAGGGTTGGGGAAGTGTTACTGATGAAGGAGAGGAGAAATCCTTTACTGATTGGTACTCGTGCAGATGAGGCTTCGAGGAGTTTTATAGACTGTTTGAATAGGAATGAAGTTGGACATGTCCCCAAGGAAGTTGAAGGATTGACTGTGGTTTCTATTCGTTTGCTCAATGGTGATGTGGAATCGAAGTTCAATCAATTGAGTGGAATGGTTCAGAATTGCCAAGGAAGGCCAGGGGTCATCGTAGACTGTGGCGATTTGAAGTCGTTCCTTGATGTCGATTCGGTAAATGATGTGAATCATATGGTGTCTGAGCTTAGAAGATTGTTGATTGACTCTGGTGGTAAATTGTGGGTGATTGGCTCTTTGGCAAGTGATCAACTTTATAGTAGATTGGTAGAAAGGTTTCCTACTATTGAGAAGGACTGGGATTTGCATCTGGTACCAATTACTTCTACATCTGGGGAAACACGGTTTAAATCCAGGTTGCCGCTCGAGTGCTTAATGGTTCATTTTATTGTGCTTACTTATCTGCTGTCTTATAGTACTATGTTTGGTTGTTGGATGCTTTGTGTTATTATTTGAGTGAGACTAACACAAACACATCCTTACCAGTAATCTATTTTTACCTGTTTGTTTATTCATCTGTGTCATTTGAAGTCATTTAACTGATTAATTAATGCAATATCTCTTTCTTATAGGTGTTTGTTGGTGAAAAGACACATTGCCTTGAGATAACAATCTTTTATGCCTCTGACTTGGTTATTTTAATGTTTGAGATGATGATATAACTTCAGTGACAGAACTTGGTTTATTTTGTTCTTGTTCTAGTCTAAGTTTGATTTTCTTACTCATTATTGCGGCAAATAGTACTGTGTTTCCAAGAACAGATGCATATAGAATTTTGCTCTGAATTTTTTAGAGTTTAAGTTTACTATTAATAAGCATATTTGAAAATGTTGATAATGTTATACTTTGTACACCGTTTCTGCAATCTTTATAGGAGTATTAGAGTTTAGCCACCATTTCTGATCAACGTTAATTCTCCTTTTGTCTCAAACTCGCATGTTTTATATGCAGCTTGATGGGGTCATTTGTTCCATTTGGTGGATTCTTTACTATGCCCTCTGAGCTTCACACTCTACATGCCACTCCAACTAAATCCTCGAGCCTTTGCAAATTGTGCAATGAAAAGTACGAATCAGAAGTTTCTTCTACTGTCAAAGAGGCCGCCACTGGTTTGAATGCTAATCACTACTCAGTCAATCTGCCATCTTGGCTGACTACTGCTGAGTGTGAGTCAAGCAAGAAGGCAGATGGGATAGAGGTGCGTATCACTCCTTCACAATTCTTAAAGCTATGTTGTTTGAGTGCTATTTGAGGATTCGATAAACTTGTTTGCCATATCGCCAGTGCAGGCCAGAAAGCAAGACTCTGTATTGGATGCTAGAGTTAGGTCATTACATAGGAAATGGAGTGACATGTGTCAGCGTCTTCATTGCTCCCAGATATACGAAAGGGATATGCCTAATCCCATGTCACAGATTTTGAATGTTCCACCTGTTCATTCTTCAAAGGACTCTGTGGGTGTTGGTTTATTCATAAATGGTAGCGAAACCGCTGATTCAAATCCTTGCATTCCTAACCACAATATACCGAGACCTGTGCTACCGAAAGTACCATTGCATGGTGTCAGCAGTAGTGATGCCAGTGAACCCTCTACATCTCAGCGAGAATTGATTGTACCTATTGCCTATACACCGTCATCCTCTGTGACTACTGATCTGGGGCTAGGAACATTGTATGCTTCTTCAGAGGAATGTAAATCATCTAAAACCCTTGAGAGTACTTCTGGTCAGTTTGCCGATAAACACGTGTATATGAAAGACCTCGAGCACCCGTGGAAACTTCTGGCTGAAAAAGTTTACTGGCAGATTGATGCCATTCGAACTATTAGTCGTACTGTTTCAGGCCGTAGAAGCTCAAAGAATGGAAATGTTTGGCTCAGCTTTCTGGGCCCTGATAAAGTGGGGAAGAAAAAAATTGCTGCTGCTATGGGTGACATAGTTTTTGGTGGAAAGCAGAACCTATTATCTTTGGACCTGAGATCCCAGAATGGGAATCACCCCAGGATCTCTGTTGCTGATTGGTACGATTTAAAGAATGAACGACTGAAATCAGGGAGGACAATGATTGTTGATTACCTTGCAGAGGAGTTAGGCAAATGTCCAAATTCAGTTGTAGTCCTTGAAAACATAGAACAGGCAGATATGCTTGTTCGGAGTAGTTTATCTCAAGCTATCAAAACCGGAAAATTCCCAGATTCCCGTGGTAGGGATGTAAGTGTCAATAACGTCATATTTGTCCTTACATCAGCTTCTCTAAAAGTAGGCAGAGATCCTCAACTAGGCAGGACAGCATCTGAATTTACAGAAGAAAATATTCTGGAGGCCAAGAATGTACAAATGCAATTTCTAATAAGATCTGTGGAAGGGGACATAAACAGTAGTAGTGCAGCAGAATGTTCAGTTGTATGTAGTAAAATTGTCTCTGTAAATAAACGGAAACTGATTGGTTGTGAATCTAGCAATGCAGAGATATTGAAACGTTCCAGATCTATGATCGACCTAAATCTACCGGTGGAGGATATGGAAGAAGAGTACAGTGAACCAGAACAATGTGACAGCAACAACGATAGCTCACAAAGTTCCGGAAAATTGCTTGAGGAATTTCTTGAGAATGTTGATGATAATGTGATCTTCCAGCCATTTGATTTTGACAGTCTACGCAGAGAAATTCTGAACGAGATTGATGTGAAATTAAAGAGAGTAGTTGGAACGAATAAAGTTCTGCTGGAGATTGATCAAGAAGTGATGCTTCAAATACTTGCAGCTGCTTGGTTAACCGACAGAAAAGATATGTTGCAAGATTGGATTGAAAATGTTATTTGCTTGACTATAAAGGAATGCCTACAGAAGTGCGACACTGCTTCAGGTGTCGTTAATATGCAATTATTACCATTGAATGGCACTGTGGTGGAAGAGCTGGCTTGTGGATTATGTCTTCCGTCAAAGATAGTTGTGAACTGATGTTTCGGAGGTATGCATAATGTAGTTCTGTAATATTATTTATATATTTAATCTAGAGACCACTGACCTAGTTTCATAATGCGTTTGGTCTCATACTAGCAATTGATGGCTTTCGTTACTACGTAAGTACGTATGTTTTTTCTTTTTCATGTGAGGTGTCTTTAATTATCTTTCGTTGATCTTGCATCAGTTTTGGCCTAGTACAGTCATAATTTTGAGTGGCATTCGTATTTCACGGTCAATGGTTATGGAAACATGTAGTAGCCCAATTGTTGATGACCCAAGACTACAGGTTAATTTTAACAGAATTACACATCTTTCCACTGTCATATTTTTGCTTGAATCAATTCTGTTAGTTTGGTTTTGTTCCAAGCATAACTTCACTGTTAACATATCTTCTGTTTAAAATAGATCTTTGTTATTTTAAGTTCTGATAGATTCTGCAGTATGGACAATGTAGTCAATAGTAAAAGTTACAAATCAATTTTAACTTGAAGATGCTGGCTAGACTACTTAAACAGTATCATCTCTGTAGCAGTAAGCTTTCACGACCCACAAAACGAGATGTCTAATGTTCTTTACTCACCTCAAGTATCATGTGATCATTACCCCTTTCTGAAATGTTCGAGTTCCTGGATGGTGTATCATTTTCGAGTTTTCCATGTTTCATGGTCTTTATGAATTGGCTTGTGTTTTTAGCTGCATGTTAAAGATCTAGGATCAATTTCTACTGGCGTGCAGTGTTTTCTAATTCATCTTTTGTTTTTCCTTTTGGCATAATCAACCCTTTTCATTTATGCGATTTAACTGTATCTTGACTGAATGGCAGTTTTGATGATTTGTGTGGAACTGCAAACTAATATAGTGTTTGATAACTTTCCGGTAATGGGCGTGAAAGCTCAAAACTTGTATAGTTCAGGTAGGAAAGCACAAATATCACTCAACTGTTTCTAAAGAAAATTAGTATGTATGTTGACATGTTCAAGTTTTAGTTCATTCTAAATCATTCGATTGGTTCAGAGCTTGGAACTCTACACCAAGGTACCCAAACTGCTACTCGACTGCCCCCTCTCAGTTGGTTCATTCTCACTAAGTTCAATGCCTGGTGCTGAATCAATGAGGACATTCACACGATAGTCAATGGCTGATTGTTGCACTGCAGGAGCACGACAAATGGGGCATGTCGTGTGAGAATGCAGCCACATATCAATGCATTCGGCATGGAATGCATGATCACACACTGATAGTTTTCTACCCAACTCATGATCTCCAAATACACTCAAGCAGATCACACATTCCAATCCATGCCCTTCTTCAGCTTCTGCTTTGAAAACAAACTGAGGTATTGTTGAAATAACAGAAGGTCTAAGACCCTTCACTGGAGGATAAGGATTTTGATCGATGCTGGGAGCAGTAAAGAAGTTACGAACATGGTAAAGTCGAGCTCCCAGGACTAGTGGCGCGACTGGTGCTGGTGGCGTATCAGGGCTGCTAGCTAAGAGGCATCGAGCATAGAAATGCAGTACTAGGATGAATATGAGTACGAGGAGTAACATGAGGATCGCGGACATAATCGCGGCAAGCATGTTTAATTTGTTGTTGTTTATGTAGTTTGTAAGATGTTTTAGAGATTATGATGAGTTCATTTATTGTTGAATGGACTAAATAAATAGAGTAGGTTTGTGAAGTAAACAAAATAGTGGTATGTAGATGGTAATAGAGCAGAGTAGTTTGTGTTGGTAATAAGAGTGTGATGACGGAAACTTACTTGAATGCAAAATTGTCAAAGACTATAGGCGAATTCAGATTTCAAGTTTGAACAGGGGAACGCAAGGAATGATGTATATATTGTACCATACCGTGGAGGCAACGGCACAAATACTCTACTTGTGCTTTCTGTTTGTTATATATATCCTACTTCCTTCTTGCGAAACTAAGCCTCATTTTCACAAAACCAACTGATAAAGTGTCTGGTGACTGGTATTTGATAAGATGATGAATAAATGATCAGTTGATTGATAGCTGATTAATCATTTTATTTTTCTTCGAAAAAAATACATAGAATAGATTTTAAAATAAATGTATCAATTAAACTTATTTTTCAATTGAGTAAAATCAGTTGATACTATGAGTATGTGATTGATAATGTCTATCCAATAAATATTCATTTCATTTTTTTGGGTTTTTTGTTCAAAAGGTACTAAACTTCTACAATTTAGTACAAAGGAGATTCATCTTTATTTTTGACAAATAAAGTACCAAACTTTATCAATTTTTGCACAAAAGGTACTCCGACTGTTTTTATTACCAGAGAGAGTTCCTAGAGCCTAAAACACATCGCCATTTTTCAATTGCAATTTCAGACAGATAGGTTTTCCTCCCCCAAATCAAAACGTCCGCCATTACAATAAAGATTTGACTTGGCAAGGTTTCTCTAATTTGATCTCCATCACTGCAATTCCTCTCTTGCCGTTCATGCTTCTTTCACCCAGAAGTAATGAGTAATGACCAAGAAGAATTAGAGTTTGTTGACGTGGAGAACTACACTAAAAGCCAAGTCTCAAAACAGATTCTAAGGGGCTGATGTAGAAATTAATTATTCCACCCATAATTTCAAGTTTAAATCAATCAATGGT
The DNA here is from genome assembly GCA_036897195.1 of Plantago coronopus. Classification (NCBI taxonomy): domain Eukaryota; kingdom Viridiplantae; phylum Streptophyta; class Magnoliopsida; order Lamiales; family Plantaginaceae; genus Plantago; species Plantago coronopus. Next base: position 8,215 of record JAYMSL010000837.1, read on the forward strand.
TGACAGAAACGAATTATCGATAGTACAAAGTATCCAATTACCGTATTTCAGAGCATCATCCCAAAAAGTTTTCACCATGGATGCTTCTTCTCTCAGTTTTCAACACATGCTTCTTCTAATCTCAAGTGTATTCTTCTTGCTAGAATGTCAACTAAGCTTTTGTTGTGTAAGATTCTGCGAGATTTGGTGTTATCGTGGACAACGGGGAAAAGATACGGCGTGGGATTGTAAAAGAGAAGAGTCACGACATGCATGTGTGAAAAAACGCGGGTTAAGAATTGTGTGAAATAGCCGGAGTACCTTTTGTACAAAAATTGATAAAGTTTGGTACCTTATATGTTAAAAATAAATGTGAGTCTCCTTTGTACTAAAATTGTAGAAGTTTAGTACCTTTTAAACAAAAAACCCTTTTTTTTTAAAAGGAAACATATTACTGAAACAGGTTAATTACAAAGGGCTAACCACACTCACATTTTCTAGCATAACTAGCAGACTGACTACCCATCCTAACCTTAATAACCCTAATATAGTACATCACCTTGTCTTGCTGAATAGCTTCAGCAATCCAGTTTGGGCAACTATTCCAAACAAACACCCTAAACATTCATAGTTAGTTGTCCCACAAAACTGTATATATTTCTATAATCAGAAATTACCTTAAAACTTTTATATAATTTTTTTGAACTTTTATATCATTTTCTCATTTTACAAAACATTTTACTTTTTCTATTTAAATATCCGTGTTACATGAGCTTGGAATTCCTTCCGTTCCACAAAATATTACTTAATTAAGGTTTGCGTGCAGTTTAGAAAAAGATATTAAATTATAAAGTAATGGATTAAATTAAAAAAAAAGTGGAGTAGGGTAATTTTTGTGATAAATAAGTCATATTAATTTAAAATAATATTTTAGTGTGTGGTTGTTTCTTTATTTAGTAATGATTAAAATTTTGTGAAACATCTAAAAATAAAAAACGAGTAAAAGTTTTGTGTAACAGAGGGTGTAGGATAGAGTAAATGATACTCACTAGCCTCTCCCTCCCTTTTACTATGTTAGGTTCTGTTCAATTTATCTGAAAAACTCTGAAATAAACGAACGGGATTGAATGATGGAACGAAACTGAATGAATGAGTACAAATTACAAATTTCCATGTAAATTAATTAACACCTAATTAAACATACGTTCGATATGGCTCGAACTCTACTTTTAACTCAAATCATATCCTCTACCACCACACTACCTTATAACTCTCTGAATAGTCATAAAGCTGAACAACAAGCTTTAGAACTACGATTGGTAGTTACGTTCGATATGGCTCGAACTCTACTTTTAACTCAAATCCTCTACTCACCACACTACCTTAAGTTGGGATGTTGAAGCAGTTACTTATTGTGTTGGTACAATTTACAGGCTAAATCCAAATGAGAGCTCCACCATTGTTGAATCCCATGGGCTTGCATGATATCCTTGCAATTAGAACTACGATTGGTAGTCAAATATGCACTAGGTATCAGATGTGCTGCTTCACTGTCTATTCCTCTAATATGACCAGACACCAGGCTCCCTATTGAATGTTTTGAACCCATCCTCCCAATCTTTCCAATCCCAAATCCTTCCATCTTCTCACGATGCTTGAAATAGCCAGCGTATTCGCAACATATGAGGTCGTATGGATTCACAAACAAGTACGGAATCCACGAAGATAGTCCAACAAATGGGTCCTTTTCCTCAGTCTTCCCATTATTCGCACCCTTTATGGCTGCACCTAGGACAGCAGTGACGACATCATTTGTAAGCCTTATCGTGAACTTGATCGTTTCACTTTTAAATTGTTCGATGGGAGGGGCGATGAATGGAGGATTGAATAGATAGGATTCCAGATGATCTCCCCCGTTCTTGGCCATACCCCGCCCGATGAGTAGTGCTAGGGATGATCCTAGGGAATGTCCAGCTAGCCAGACGTTCCCTGGTCCTACACTGGAGACAATGCTGCTTGTTGCTTCCATTCCTATTTCGAACCGTCTACTGCCATGGAGATTGTTGAGGATGCAATGAAGATCTAGTTTCAAATCCTGTTTTCAAGGAAGAATTAGATACATTGTATATTAAAACGCAAAGAAGAATATTTTAGTGACTTGATAATGTTCTTTTGCCTAACAGTTACTACAAGTTTGAACTTTTAGATAAAATGGCGATTCATTACCTGTTTTCTATTGCCCTTCTTGATAATGGTGCCTCGGAAGGCCATGACATATTGTGGGGGCCTTTGGCCCGGGTAGTGCTGATGATATGGCATGATGTACTCGAATAGAGCGCCAAAGTATGATGAGTCGTGATCATCAACTAACACTTTGACCAATCTGAAGCCGAAGAATTCCCACCAAGGTGGAGCTAGGGCGTGAGGCCCCAGGCGATTCTGTTGGCGATCGCCCTCAAGTGTGTATACTCCATTAACTAAACTCGCAGCGATACACCTTCTATGGTTCAAATTATTCCTTCAAGAACGATATTATCATGGTGCATTTCAGTATTCAGAACGAATTTTTTATATTACAACATCATTTCTTCCAAATGCTTTGGTCAATTATCCATAGTATATTATGAATAAAATTTTGCCGTTTAAAAGTAAAATTTTAAAATCAATTGTAACCACGATACCGAATGATTAACACTAGCTCTTACCAGTCAACTGCAGTGAGGAATGTTGGTCCACTGTTACCAAATGTTTCTGATGCAGATGCCATATTTGAAAGCACTGTTTTCATTCCCCAACTGTTCTTGACAAAAATATATGTGCTTTTTTAATACTAATATCTAGGATAAAAGGAAAAAAAGGAAGATATATAAAGTAGTAAAGTCCAATATGCACATAATAACTGAAGATTACCTTTAAGATATCTGTTCAGGCAGGCTTTAGTGTTTGCTAAATGTAGTTAGGAGTCACTCAGTACTCATTAACTGACAACTGTAGTAATGAAGGTACTTAGTGATATAATTAGTTTGAATTTATAGAGAGTCAAATTTCTGCAATGATTAACGAGTAGAAGCATATACTTTGGCAAGTTGATTGATGAGAGTTAGTTGCAAATACTATAAACATAGTCAGCCTTGGGTCTTTAAAACAAATTAATGGGACTTGTACTTGTTGCTCTAATTAAATTCAACAACAATAATCACACTGGATAGTGGATTATGCAGTGGTTCCACATCCTCGCGAAGATTGGGTCGAAAAATTGTGTACAATTAATCTGACTTCAAGGCAATTCAGTCTAGTTAGATCTGTTCAGGTTTGCGTAATTCAAATATATACTTGAATTCAGTTCATGTTAGGTATTAGTTCAGTTCAATTCAATTAGAAAACTTTTATGATAATTGAACGGAACCTAAGGCTTATATTAAACCTTTTCATCGTTAGACACATGTTACATTGTAAATTAAAACACATACTCCCTCTGTCCGCCAAGAAGTACACCATTCACTTTTTTTGTATAGATTTTTAGACAGTAAGTAAAATATTGAGATATAATACAAGTGGTGTAAGTGAGTTGAATAGCGGTATTATTAATATGATAATACAAGTGGAATATGAGTGTGTGATTTAAAAATAATAAAAACTTTTTATTTTTAGTAAGGTAATATTATTAAGTGGACGTTAAAAAAAATAGTAAAATGGTGCACTTCTGGCAGATTGCAAAGTCGCAACATATTGCGTAACTAATCGGTCAGCGGACTCTGTGATGAGAAAATTATATATACAAGATTGTAATTTTATTCACCAATCACCACTATCTTCAATGGTACCATGCCGTTCTATACGGAACCAATGCTTATTTATACCAGTAACCTTATGGCTCCGTAGTAGCCTGGTTGAAAGATTATTGTAATGATGCCACATTAATTGATTCCAAATTATACTAATTGTTGAGAAAGTCCACATATATAAGTGGTCTTTTCCGAAAGTCCACTTAATGATGTTAATGCTAAAATAGGTGATGTTTATTATAAAATATTTAATGTTTATGATTGAACAGTTGATAATTTATAAATAGTTGATGTTAGTGATAAAATAATTGATGTGTAATGTAAATAGTCGATTATTTCATAGCAAAATAGTTAATGTTTAATGTAAATAATCGATGTTTCATGGTAAACCGTTGATGTTTATTGGAAAATAGTTGATGTTTATTGTAAATAGTTGATGTTTGTTGTAAATAATTGATATTTATGTTAAAATAGGTGATGTTATGTTGTAAATAGATGATGTTTTAAGTGGACTTTTCGAAAAGACCACATTTAGTGGACTCTCCCAAAAGTTTCTCCCAAATTATCTCAAATTTCCATTCGAAAATTATTTACATAATTATATAATTATCTAAAGTCTTCATTCCGAATTAAATTATCAACTAACTATTGGAGATAGGATTGGTGATCTCTTGAGTAGTTGAGTATGATCGGATGAGGAGGTGTCCCAGGTCCCAACTCGCCACTTACAAACGCTTTGACGGATGGTCAATTCACTCGTCCGGATTTTTGATAATGATGTTAGTCATTTTATAGTATTTGTATGTACTTAATTTTGTTTCCATATATAGTTTCTATGATGTTTCTATGATGTTTCAAGGATGCTTCTAGGTGAATTTATATTCCCTTATAGTATAGAAATATGAGACTTAGAGTCAACAATTCAAGAACTTGATAGCCAGAAGAAATCAAGTTGGGGTAGAATTTCCTAAGAAAATTGCAAGTAGATGAGATGACAACAAATTTTACTTAGTGTCATTTCAACTTGCACACTACATGTAATAATAATACAAATACTTCAGTTGGCACTTGACATTTTTAATTCATGTAAGCTTCAAATTTAGTAAGGGGTTAACCAAACAGACCTGTTCAACTTAATTAATTTTTGATAATATGTTTTTGTCAGAACGAAAAAGAAAAAAAAACCATCACTCTTCAGTACTTCAAGGGTAGAGGCCAAGTTGGGAGACACAAAACTCTAAGAAACTCTTTACGATACACATCATTTATTTATTTTACGACAAACATCTTCTCTTTGTTATAAAGCATAATAACATCCCCTCTCCCCTAAAATTTGACCATTTGTACACCTAACCTATGTTTTAAATGTCGCGGTATAATCGGCGGTTTAACCGGTTATACCGGGATGCCGGGCTCTACCGGCACGAAAGGGTAAAATACCGGGCCGATATTTATGGAATTCCGCCAAACCGGATGCCGGTTCCGGTCCGGTTTGACCGGAATTTTAAAAAACAAAAAATAAAAAACAAAAACCAAAAAAAAAAAGAAAAAGAAACAAAACCTAATTTCGAATTTCCCCATACCAAACCCAAATCTTTCAGTCACGTCTTCTTCTTATCTAATCTCTTCCCCTCCCCCTCTTCGTCATCACACCGCACCCACACGGCTGCACCCACACGGTGGTCGTCGTCTCTGTTTCCCTCTGCCCTCAGCGGCCAGCGCGTCGCCCTCTCGGCTCTGTCTCGCTCATCCCTTAGCGGCCAGCGCGTCGCCCTCTCGGCTTTGTCTCCCTCTCGGCGTCGTCGTCTCTCTCTCGTGCAGTCGCCGCCATCACCTCAGCCCGCGTCCACCGTCACACCTCGGCTCTCCTCCTCTCAGTACTCACTTCTTACACAACTTGTCTCTCTCCACTCTCCGGTCACTGACTCACAATTCAGCCATTCAGGTACGGTACTGCGACTACTGTCTTCCTTTTGTTTTATCAGTCTATTTCTACTCTATCAAGAAAATGATTTTAACATTGTATTATTTTCAGTCTATGACTTTGGGTTGTATCATGTATGAACTATGATGTTTGGAAATTTTGAACGTTTTGTAATGTTAATTTGGATATTTGATATTTGTAACATTTTCTAATGTTAATTTGAATATTTTATGAATTTAATGTTTTGTTTATAATGTGCATTTTTAATTAGTTTACAAGTTGATATTAATCATTTGTATTAAATTAAAATGTGTTTATTTAAACCGGTATAATCGGCATAAAACGGCGTATGCCGGTTCTACCAATTTTTGGGGTGGTCGGCGTAACCACCGGTTCCGGCATTTCAAACATAACACCTAACCTCTTGAAAATTACATATGTGCACTTTCCTACCTGAAGTTTTAGATATCTTGCAATATATCTCCGCAAGTTTTAAATTTTGTTCACTATACTCCTAAAGTTGTAAAGCATATAAGTTTTTTTTTTCATTTTTCAAATGCAAATAAATAATCTATTGAAATCATAACTCATGCACAGTGACAAAGTGTTAGACTGATTATGTTTCTTAGGATTTTGATGATAATACATTTTTAGTAGCAGACTGATAACCCCTAATACTAAGCTTTCTCAGCTTAAGTCTGTAAAGGTGGTATCTAGTCGCTTTGTGTTTTTCAGGCTAACTTGCATGCACAAGTTTAGGTTTGTTTTGCAGGCTGAAGTTGCAACTCAGGCTGAAGGCTGAAGCTTGAAGAGTCAGGCTGAAAAGATCAAGCATACATCAGGCCAGAAATCACATCTGTTGGGTCAGACTGACTTTAGTTCAGGGTGGAAAAGTCTATCAGAAGACAAATCAAGACTTTACCAACATTCCTTGGACTGACTTCAGTGTTAAGGATGCAAAAGTCGGATATGATTCCGGGCTGACTTTTGTGGTTGGTGACCAACCTGACAACATAATTTAGTGGGCCCGCACAACCTGAAAAAAGTTCCTGAAGCTGCCCAACAAAGTCTTTGCAAGTACAAAAGTTGTCAGAGGTTCAAATGGAATGTGTATTCAATGTGTCTAACGGACATTTAATGTGTATACTGGCCATATTTGAATATCTTCCTATAAATGCCTCCTCCTGCCCATTGAAGAAGTGTTGAAATTTCTTAAGATCCAAAAAGCATACAAGCATCAATATCCAAGCCAAGTTCATCACCATATCCATAACTTAGTTGCAGATATTAGCTTAGAGAAATTATCCAATCCTTGTAACATGTTCTATTCTCTCACCAGGAAGAACAATACCAGATCAATCCTTACTACCAGTTTGGTGTAAGAAGCAACAAAGTGGCTTCTCTGTTGAGGTGAAAAGTTGTGTTAACATTGTAGAGTATTTAGTTTGAAGGACTAAAGAAATCTAGTGGAGAGTGGAGATTAGCCTCTAAGTTTATTGAGGTGAAAACATTCGAAGGTTACTTGAGGTTAGCATAGGTTTGCTGTAATCCCTTGAGGGAAGTTCATTGTGTTGTAGTTAGCTGCTGCTGTAAAAGACCTACAAGTACTAGTGAATTCCATTGAATAGCCGAAGTGGATTAGTGGAGGAACTACACCATTCTCCGACACCACTATAAGTTGCTGTGTTCTTTACTTTACTTTGCATATCATTTCACACTGAACAGTTATACACTTACACACACTGTTTGTTTTCAGTACGAGCTCTTTGAGTTCAGGCTGACATTGGTCAGGCTGAGAAATCATTCCGCTGCATATCTAACTCTGTTGAATGCCTGAACAGTCTCTTGCTTTGATTAGCTTGCGATTGTTTTTAAAAGTCTATTCACCCCCTTGCCCCCCCCCTCTAGACTTTTATCTATAACTCTTAGGGACCAACAATATTACTTAGACTCAGCTTGTAGGACCACCCTCGACCTAACAACAAGTCTTGCCTCAGCCTGATGTATCTTCGATGACAGCCTGAAACTTCCAAGCTCCAGCCTTGAGCTTCATGCAAACCTCAGCCTGTAAAACAAACTTAAACTTGATATAATACAAAACGACTTAGACGAATAAATGACTCTAGATACCACTTTTACAGACTTGAGTTGAACAAACTTAGTATTATGGGTTATCAGCCTTCTACTAAATATATCATCAAAGGATAGTCGAACACGCATGGATATGGATTATAAACCCACGGGGAAATGTCAAGTGTGTATGGTGGTGAATACGAAGTACAAACTATCAAGTAAATATAAATGTATATTTAAACATGCGCCTCCCAAATTTTAAATGCTAAACCTATTATATACAACTGCTCTTCATTACTACTGGACCACTTTATAATTAACTCCCATGGTGAATACGAATAGTGAATTAGTGATACAACTTACAAATACACTTAAAACTCAATACCTAATGCTTTCTTTAAGGCAACACATACAATCATATTTCCACGAGCAGAGTTTAAATATGTATTTAATGACTTGTAATGGCGACAGAAAGATACAATATTTTCCACAATTTCAGCTTTGTTAGACCCAAAACCTGTTTTCCGGTAAAGCCATCTCCACATCTAAAGATTCCTCAAACCGAACAAAACTAGCCCACAAAACTACAAAACGGATCGATTTCTTTCTCTCTAATTTAATTAACTTTCTCGATCTCTTATCTAATCTCCACGAGTTGATTAATTAATAATTATACAGCTTTTCAAAATATAAAAGTGATTTTCCATGGCAATTATGAGGCAACAATCGCGATCATGGCAGACAAAACACTATTCTGCCTTTTAAATTGTTTGTTAATGACGTTTAATGGGTCATAATCTCATTTCTCACAAGTCAATAATTACTACTGATCAGTACTCCCGCTGTCCCGTGCAATTTTCATTTTATACATTCATGAACAAAGAGTTTTGATCCAAAAAGTGAAAGTGGTGTATATATATAAAGCTGTAAAATGAGGAAAAGGTGAGGTAAATGGGGTGTGGTAGTTACAGACTTACAGCTGGTTTTGTGTGACGGTTAAAAATGAAAAATGCGTCAGGTTTAACTATACAATTACAAAGATGTTAAAGACAATGTCAAACCTAACCGTAATTCCAAGACTTACAACTAAAACCTATCTGAACCCCCACAACCCAACAACACCAGAACCACGACCCGAATCTGAACTAACAACACAGAGATCACCTAAACCTCAGACCCAAACCCGAATCCACCTAAACCAAACCCTAAAACTTGAGCAAACATCCAGACCTGAACCTGAAACACGACCCAAACCGGAGCCAACATCACGTAGGTCACCTAAAACTCTTCGAACACCTGAACCAAAGGACTGAACCACTTCCTGAGCAAACCCGAGACCAAGACACCAGCTCCTCGCGGCGCCAAGCAACCTACTTCTGCTCAAGCCGGAAAACTTGAAATCCTAGCCTCCGCCAGCACTCGGCAAGCCTAGCCGCCACCCCTACCAAACCCTAGCTGTTGACTTCCACCAGAAACCTTAGCCTACGCCTCCACTCAGAAACCCTAGCCGCCGCCACCACTGGCGCCGACACATCCACAGTCACAACCCGAAACTCCAACACCACCATTTAAAACCAAATTTAGATCTGGATCTCCCACCACCTCCCTATCAGGACTGCACCACCCCCACCACCCACCTAAACGGCGACCTTCCACCATCTCCCAACCACAATAGCACCATCCAGCGCCAACCCAAACGGTGGTCACACTGCATAAATTCGTTGAAGATCTGCCATCACCACCATAATGACCGCTACTGATGACACGAATTTACACTACATGTTTTTCGGGTCTCTTTACCTTACTTTTATCGCTCTTTATCCTCGTTTTTTGTTTTTATTATATTATTTTGTTCGGTTTTACGCCCTATGTCTTTTCGCTGGTAATTTGGCATTTGAACGATTTTCGAGCGATAAATAGGCGTTTTAAGGTGTTTTGAAGGAATTTATCATTCCGAGAAGCTCAAGGAACAAATATTCAAGTTTGGAATGAAGTTCATGCAAGACGGTGTTGGATTGATTTGTCGTGTTTTGGACGGAAAGATACTGTTTTTGGGCACTTTTCGATGTTTGGCGAATTGCATGTGCAGCAAGGTGTCGAGCATAGCTCGAAATAGGTGAAAACAGAGACGAATTTGGAGTTCTGATGATGATTTTCGAGTTGGATTCGTAAGTTGATAATGGGCCGGACCAGTTTTGATATTTTAACCATAACTTACTCATACGATACCCGATTGACCTCAAATCAGCGCTCGCGCGTAACTAAGACAGTGATCTACATGATTATAGAAGCCAAGCCCGGATGTATTTTACCAAGGACCTGAACGTGGCTCTATTACAGATTCCTGACAGGAATTGTCAAGAAAATCTCAAGTTTTCTTGAATTGATTTCTTCGTCAATTAAGAATCTTTGCCAAGGAAAATTCTAAGTTTTCTTGACTGAAAGATTTTTTCTTAAATTAATGGATTGGGAGAATTCTTGATCACCAAGAAGTTTATGTAGGTAGTGTAAACTCTGTTATCATAGTGCGTGATCTGGACCATTTAATGGTCTTAAAGACATTGGGCTGGGCTTATGCTCTCGATCACTTGCAACGATATTGATCCAGAGTCCAAATAACTTCCACATAGTGCATGATGAAATGAACAATTAATATTCACCAAACTTACATGTTTCATTATAAATATTCTCTAAACAAGAGAAGAGATTATATAAATATTCTCTAAACAAGAGAAGAGATTATATTATACACAAAAGTAACACTATATATTTTTTCTACATGAAATGTAGAACAATTCTGAGATTACATATAGAGAAAGAACTAGGAAGATGCTGCGCTTAACTTATTGCAAAATAAAATCAGACATAAAATGATTAATTACGAGTAATTAATAGGCAGGGCCTTTATTTTGTTGTACTTTAGGTAACCCAAAAGCGCAACTAATATAGACTTAGGCACTGTCTATAATCAAGCATTATATTGTGCATCATATCGCTGCATATTACGCCAAATTCTTGCGGACAACAGTCGGAAGTACCTCCACAACGCGCATTGGAACCACGTGGGATACAAGATATGCAATGTTTCTCAAAACAACGGCCACCAGTGCAACATGGAACGGTTTCATTGCATCTCTTACCGATTTTGTGACAAGGCTGAGAAGATATGCAGTGTTTCTCAAAACAATGACTGCCCGCACAACAAGGAATAGTCTCATTGCATCTCTTACCGGTTTTGTGACATGGTTGAGTACGCTTAGGTGGAACAGGCGTTGTAGGAGTAGAGCAATCAGGTTTAGACGCACATATAAGTTGCAATAAAACTGCAAATTAGCGGAGAAAGAAATCATCCGGTAAGTTCAACTTGAAATACCATTATGTGATAAAATATAGCAGCGCTTATGTAGTAAATGTAGTAATTACGCTCTTAGCAATGTAAGTTAAAAGTTTACACTATTGTAGATTATTCAAAAAAAATTACATAGTGCCGGACCGAAAGCAAAGCGGGAGCCCTACCAACCACCGTTGCATGAAAAAAGAAGAACAATAACCCATCCCATAAATTTGCCTAATTCATTTGAATCTCTTTATTTAGCAAGTGAAATACCTAATTGTTACAACAAGAATGCAACTACATTGAAGATTAAAAGTGATTTTCAGTTTTGTGGAGTGAAGGTTGGATTGTGTATATAGAGTTTTCTTTTTTCGGTTGGAATTGGAGTGCAAGTCTTGTGCACAACCATTCTTTATAGTTTAATTGTAAGTGATAATAAAAAACTTACCGTTAAAAAAAGAAAGATTTAAAGTAAATGAGGAGAATTCGTACCAAATAAGATAACCAAGAAGGCAGCTAGTTTCATCTTGTGTTGCTGATCAGAAATTGAATTACGCAACAAACTATTCTCAGATTGCGCTTCTTTTATAGCCTGAGCCCGGTATTTATAACATGACTTTTGAACTGTTGATTCAATTTTACTTTAATTGCCTGCACGAATGTTGATTAACGTTCAAGCTAAACTTACTTTGTTGACTCAGTCTGATTAATCATGATTAGTCATAGTCTCCTGCTTGTTAAGAAGGTCAAGTGTTAACTTGCATTTGTTTACGGGTTGACTAGACCATTTTAAGCTATAATTAAGTGTGTGTACACGTTGAAAGAAAATGGTATCTAATGTAATCTCTTCAATTCACATTAAATTTTCTAATCAAACTGAATTAAAATATAAATTTAAATTACACAGCTAAATTGAAACAATTAAAGTTAACTGAACTTAATGAACATGAGCTGAACTGGACACATTTCAACATAAAAATTAAGTTGAATTAAATAGATTTAAATATACAAGTTGAATTGAACCGATTTAAATAACTTTCTTGGTCTGATCTGTT
>JAYMSL010000838.1:0-20357 GCA_036897195.1 Plantago coronopus
AGAAGGGCAAAGTAGAAAGCCGCCACTGCCAATCACCAAAACCAGGTCCAGACGCTGTGACAATACGCTCCAAAGAAGAACGAAGCGCCGCATCAAAAGTTATTATTATTAGTATTATTATTATTGTTATAATTCAATAAATAATGAATCAAAGGTTTACAAAAAATTAGTGGGCAGCCGAGAAACAAGCTAGGCTCCCACTACTCTTGCTATAGCAAAACTAATCTTAGCAAAAATGAAAAGAGCAGCACGTGCTCCAACATCCTGAGCTAAAGAGACACCTCGAACTCTACTCAGCAAGCAACATCAACAACGTCCAATTCTCCAAGTGACGAGAAAGAGAAAAGCAGAAACCCATACGCTTTACCAGCGCACAAATCTCGATACTTCGCACACTTGCGCTTGACTGCCTCAACAACCACCTGCCCGGGCATAAAATAGGATAACCCAGAACGAGTCAAGGAAGAAGACCCTGTCAGATCAACACAGACATCCCGCCCCAGATCTCAAGCATAAAGGAGCAAGTTTGCAGGGCGAAGAGATCTGCCACTCTCATCAACCAAACCAATATCCACCTCCTTACTAGTGGAAATGCCAGAATGAAAACAAGTATCCAAGAGAGTGTTACGCACAAAGTTGTGTCTGTGCTTGATACCAACCATCCCAGCACATGACACACATGATCACCAAAATAATGTTAGTAGAAAGAATAAGTAAAGTCTAAGGGTTGTTTTGCAATTTAACAAAAGTCCTTCCAGACCCTCCCTGGATGCTTCTTGTCAGAAGGGTCGCCGAATACTTTCCGGGCCAAATCGGGTTTTGAAACACAGTATCATCAGCACTTCTCCTCCGGTCGATCAGCGACGATGGGTTCAAATGATGAAGCACAATTAGTCCATTCCGACGGCTCCTGGAAACAACAGATTCTCCTTCCCACTTTACTTGCAGGTTCTTCTTCTTCATTCCTTTCCCTTTACTCATTATTGTTATAAGAATTCTATATGAGTCAAGGAAATTTGCACGATTTACTCTACATTTCTTCGTTTTAATTTAATTTAAATCAATCAGGTGTTGCTGGTGGAGCTTTTGGATGTGTATCCAAGCATAGGAAATTACATGGCCTTCCCCAAATGGCAGCGACTTATGCCACTAATTCTGCCATTGTCACTGCTTGTTACTGCGGTAAGTAACACCTACTACTGCTACTAGTAATTGTCGCAATTTTCTTCTGGTAGCTGCAATATATATATACGATTTGAATTATCATCTGAGGTTTTGAATGGGATGTATTGGCACCTTTAGTTGATATTCGTATATAGCAATGCTTAATACATATATATTTGCACTGGCCTTGTTTAACATCACCATATACTACCAAATACTGATCCAGGAAAGTAGCTTTCTTCTGTGGTTTTGACATCATCTGATATTGAATTCTTGCTTTTAGTTATCAGAAACGTTTTGTTACTTTAGTAACTTAGTTCAAGTCTTCATGATGCACATAAAGTGCATCTTGTCACACTTGTAGTGGATTTTACTTTCTTTCCAGTTCCTCAGAGCCCAATTATGTTGTTTTGTTCATTCTATCAATTCTTATGTTTTTTTTTGCCCCGTTCTTCTGTTATGAGGTGATATTATGAGTTTTCTCTTAAATAGTACATGTGTCACAGTGTCTCCAGTTTTCCTTTATAGCATCTTATGATCTCGAATTCCAATCAACCCATTATAAGTAATTTGATTTGGGTGTTGTTCAGCAAAATTGATTCATTGTCTCCTTTCCTTGCTATGCATGACACTGCACACAGAAAAATCAATTAGTTACAGCCATTAGGGGTATCTTTCTGCTACTCGGACTGTGAGATTTTATGCTTGAATTGTTTCATGCTGACTGTATATTTACTATTCAATGCATCACATAAACTATATTTTGTGATCTGGGACTTGCAGGTGCACGTGAATTTGTGAGGGCGGGTAGAAATGGAACAGATGATTTGCTCAACTCATTAATTGGAGGTGCTGGTAGCGGTGCCCTTCTTGGACGCCTTCAAGGTAGTAATTTGAGTCCACTGTGTGTCTATTATATCTATATATGCATGCATCCAAATGATCAACGATGTATTTTAGATGAGAAGTACTCGGAAAACCTTGAGCCCGCACCTAATTACAACAATGTTTCCGCTTTCCTGCCTCGTTTAAACTTGCTGCCATAGTGACCAAGCTTTAACAAACCTTTCGGAATCCTCTGAGTTCCCCTGCAACTGGAAGATAGATCTCCACTTTCCAATACAGTGTTGCAAAATTCACACTTGCCATCAGTCTGAATCCTTTCACTGATTATACCATAAAGCTACCTGTAGAATAAATTTAAGGTCGAGGGTTGCAGTAAATGATCAGGTATGCCACTCCAATCTTCACAATCTGATACTCTGACAATTAATCCTTGTATACCCCTTCACTGGTACATGAGCTAGAAAGTTGTTGTCATTGTATGACTCTACCATGACAAGTTAACTAATGACCTTGGTTAGCTATATTAGTTAAAAATCATGGAAATGGTATTACCTGAGATAGGTCTATTAGTACTGGGAGCATGAAAAGATTGAACTCTATTACTGTGTTATTATAGGAGACTATTATCAGAGATAGATGGAACTAAAACCCCAGCCCCTACACTCCCATAATGTTGTATTCTGCACACTGGCGTAGCTAGGCTGGGTCAAGCTGGGTCGATCGACCCAGCTGACCCAGGCCCAGCCTCTAATACATTCATAAATATTAATAATGTTTATAGTTTCTGACCCAACTAATTAATAATAATATTTGTGGCCGAGTGGTTGGTACTCATGGTTTTCTCTTGTCTGGTCAGTGTTCGGTTCTTACTATTACCCATTTTTTTCTTCTTTCATTTTTCTTACCATCGTTTTATAAATGTTTTTCTTACCATCATTTTATAAATGTCTTACCATTATTACTTCCGTTCATATGAATACTAGTCTCCTTAACATTTTCAAGTGAAATATTATTTGGTTTTTAGGACATTCTTCATTTAATCCCACTTAAAGTATTAATAGTATACGTATATGATATAATTTTTCTTTCACGTTTTTATGTTTCTGATATCCATCCTCACCACTCTTTCATAAAAGCTTAATCCAACCTCCTAGAAAGCTTCTCTCTATATTTTGAAAGTTTTTAAATTTTGTTTGTTCACTTAAAATTCAGTTTTTGCGAATTATATATTTTATAGAAAATATTACATGTAAATCTCGACCCCCCTGAAATATGCGGCTGGATTCACCACTGATTCTGCACACACATCCCATAACTCTGTCAATTTTTAGCTCATCAAACTGTGTTGTTGCTTATTTGACCCTTTAAACATACTCCGTACATCTTCACACATTATAAGATGCATATCCTCTATCATTTACTCCAAATCCGTATCAGCAACTGGAAGTGGTGCTTCTCCAATCCTATTTTTAAAAATGATTGAAGTCTCTTCACATATATTTTACTCCACTTTCCAAATGTTGCTATAGATGTATTTATTTATCTTGAAGTAGGTGCTATCTCGCACTGATTATCAGTCTTTATATCCCATAAGATTATACACCATCTTACAACACTTGGTCACTCAAAAGAGAGATTTTAAATATGTTTTGTAATATAACCACTAAATTTCCTCGAGAATTGCTAATGCCAACTTGAAGAAAATACGAAAAATATTTTATTTTCATGGAAAAATAGCTAATGCCAAGATTGATCTGAAATTCAATTTTAGGCTTGGTGGCTGTTTTTGGGCCATGAAGGCCTTAAAGAGTATGAGCAAATTACCAACGAGTTCATTTTTTAATCTATCATTAGACACCATGCTCAGTCCTCAGAGCCTCCCTTTCTCAAACTCAATTTCTCCTAATTAAACTCAAAATACCCATCTACTTCTAATAAAAGTTATTTAAAAAAAATTGTAATGAAAAACGCATGAATGCATTATTTTCACCAGAAAAGATTAACTTCGAATCCAACAAAATTTGGTGACACAAAGCTCTTTTTGTCAACATTATAATTTCTCACCAGCCTACGTCAAACTAGGTGATACCACAAGGTCAAGGGTTTGATTCCTGTGGAGTGCAGTTTTAGGAGAGAAGAGTTAGGAGGAAAGAGTTGCAAGTAGGAGGTGTAGGTGTATAGTTTGTAATAATTTGTCAATTAAAAAAAAAAAACTCTAGTTGAGACCATAGTGTTTAGTTGAGACACCTATCCGTGCTTATATCCAACCCAATCTAAGCTAGGGGTCAAGGGTTCGATTCCTGTGTAATGCAGTTTTAGGAGGAAAGAGTTGCAATTAGGAGGTTACAGAGTTAAACTCACCTTTCTTGCTTGTTTCCAATTTCATGAATAACAAAACGAGACAATGAGATGCCGTGTTCAAGAATCAAATAGAGCATTTTAGGCTTGTTATTTTTGTCATTACAGGTCACAAGATATGAAATAAATTTTAATTGTCGCCTTGGGGTATGAAAGTTTGCTGAGAAAGTAAAAGGAAAAAGAATTTCCCGAAGTATAACTAGCTAATACTTCCACTATGATATAAAAGATCTAAAGATTGACGAATTCTCTGATATGGATGCTATTAATCTTTTGATACTTGTAACATAACTTTTTTTCTTGAAACATGAGTGTTTTCTTCGTATATGTTTGTTTATGCCGGTCCAATCAAAAAGTTATTATTGCCATGCATACTCTGTGGCCTGCCTACCTTGTATATGCTATTTGTTTTCCTTGTGCTTTTCTCATCTATTGCTTTGTTTTTGCCAAAGAATTGTTATGAATCAGGGATTTGCTGCTCGACATGTTTACTTGAAAAATAAGAAATGAGATGTAAACTGCAGAAATGAAGGAAAACAACATGTTTGTATTCAATGTTTTGTAGATAACAATGAGCAAAAATGTGGACTATCTGAAGTACATATAAGAAATCGACTTACATCAGTCAATTGCATTACATGGATTATTCTTCCGTTATAGTACTGTACACGCTAGGAACATTGCTATTAGTTTTAATAGTGTAGCAGGTTGATGAAGTAGTTCTGAGCCTTTCGAATGTTCCTTCTCTCTGTGCTCAATGATTTCCATGCCATTGCGGCATTGCCTTTGTATTCTGGCAAGCATACTGAAGTTTTCTCCTATGAGACCATGTAATCTCATACTTATACCAGACTACCAGTTCTTGTATAATGAAGGAAAAAAACAACGAGTACAATTATAATTGCCCTTATTGACTGGTTCAACAAATGTCAACAGGTGGCCAAATAGCTGCAATTCGCTATTCATTTCTTTTTGCTGTTGTGGGTACTGCAGCCGATTACACCATGCTAAAGCTGAAGCCTGTCATAAGCAAATTGAGTGAGGAAAAGGATGATTGGCTGAAGATGCCTGAATGGTCACCTATTAAGGTACTGGATGAGGAGGCTGTTGCAGCAAAAATCGCCCGTGAAAAAGAAATATACAGACGTATCCATAATTTGAACAAAGAAGAACCATAAGCTTCTCACTCCTTGTATGATACAAGGCCAATAGAGAACTGTGTCTTAGTTGCATCATGTTAAAACAAGTCTGTCCTGTGTAATTTTGGGCCTAAACTTTTTGTAACTTATGTGCTTTGTTTCTTTTCGTTTTAGCAAGAAATTATCTTTAATAGTGTGGATCTTAGTACTGAGTACTGACAGTAGAAAGAATTTGTACACTTCAACCTCACTAAAAAAGAATCAATATGGTTTGTTTGTGTAGTTGTTATTCTCATAAAGGTATTACTTATTAGGATTACAATAACCCAATAAAGCAACTTTTTCATCGTGAAAATATGCGAGCAGTCTTTCTGTATACTAAAAAAGTAAAAATGATTTGTTCTTGTACAATTGTGTTGTTGTCATCTGATAAGCCAGAGCATGACCATGTTTAATTCACCTAAATATCTCTGATTGAATTAAATTAAATTAATTTAAATTTAACTGAATTAAAATATAAATTTGAATTATGCAAACTTAAATTAAATTGAACCGAATGGACATATCTGAACATAACTAAAATTAAGTAGAATTAATCTCTTAGAAGTAATTCTATTTTGTGGGTACGGACTATTACCATGAACCTCTGGCATGTAGAAAACCGCAAAAGTAACATAGCACGTTTTTACTCTCGATCATATTAATTTGGAAATCATTATCAAATCTATTTGTTCCGCATCAGATCTGATGCATAACAGTCCTTTTATCTCCTGATCTTTGCATCTCTTTACAATTGATTAAATACATTATCATTTGTTCATTGTTGATAATCATACCTAAAAAAGAACATATTCTTTCAATACACGTGAAACTTTTGTTATTTCTGCATTTGAACCATTCTAAATAAAGGAATGTGCTTAGAAAATTCTACTTTTACAAATTTTTAAGGGAATTATTATTCTTCAAGCACATCGCAAAGATAATTATGCTTCCGGCTATAGCCTATGTGCTAGCATTAGCTCCAAAAGTAAACGATGAGATTAATTATGAATTATTCCTACTAATATTGACTTCAGTTATGCGGTAATGTTTAGATTCCACTCTAGGTTAACGGAGATTAAGGTGAGGATGGATATCATTAGCATACCACTGTCACATCCTATGAAATCCGGACTCGGACGTTGATCCGGCCACCCCCACCGTATCGGGTTAACCCGGGTCAACCGGGTCAATCCTTAAAACCCCGCTTTTATATATATTTATAAAAAATTAATATTTATAAATATAAACATAAATTATCTAATTAATATTTTTTTATTCACCTAATTCAAGTTGATTAAATTTTATAGGAATGTCTGGCTTGAGTTAAATGTGGATGCAAGTCTACAACCGGCTGAAAATCACTACACTATTGTCGGGGCTTGTTCGAGATAAAGATGTACAAAATCAATGGTGCTTTGCGAAACATGTGAACATTACTTCCGTGGGGATGCCGAAATTCAAGCCATCGAGTGTGGCTTAGAAGAAGCTCTCAAGAGAAGAACCCCACGCCTCATTATTGAAACAGACTCTTTACCAGCGTTTCGCAAGGTAAATGAGTTGGAAGTAGTCCCGGATTCGTTAAGAATTCGTGTCGACCATTGTCGTGAATTACTTCGTCAACCATGGTCGGCTGAGTTATGTTGGATACACAGGTCGACAAATGCTGCTGCTGATCACATTACTCGTCAGATTTCCCCGGAATCGGACCCAATTCTATCCCTGGAGAATCTCCCTTTACATTTTATTTTTATTTTACGTAAAGACTTGATGTAATTTCTTTCGAGTTATTTGATTTCTTTCATTACCAAAAAAAAATAAAAAAAATCATGAGATGAATCAATTGCAATTGTCATTTCCATAGGAAAAGGGAAAAAATGAAAGCTAAGTCTACAAAACAAGATGCCATATACGGATATAGCAAAGAAATATTTGAGTAATTAACCATAATTAATTCCCAATAATTATGAAATATATGAACCTTAATTAATTATGCACAAAAAAACCATAAATTAATACAAGAGTAACTGAAAATAACAAATAGTCCTTTTAGCCACAAAAGAAAAAGAAACTAAACAGATTAGGTTACGTAGGACGGTAGGAGTGAATGACGGTTAAATTAGATTAGCAGATTAGGTTGCTTTGGTTTCCTTTTACTTTGTCTTTTACTGACCAGCAGGGTGAACCGGTTTACTGGTTTTTAGCGTTTCGCCCGGATCAGAACCGACCCCGGGTTTTTGGCCACTTTCGTCTCAGTAAGAGGGGCGGTTCCCGGTTGACCCGGGTCAACCCGGCGGGTTTTAAAACACACGTCACATCACATCAAATAATACCTTTGAAAATCTGGAGCCGACTTTGAGGTAAGTTATGTTCAGTTTATCTTAAATTTAAGTTTGCTCAATGTAGATTTATTCAATTTAATTCAACTTAATTACACCAGATCAGTTCAATTTTACGTAACTGAAATTTATATTTAAATAAATTTAGTTCAGGTCACATCTGATACAAACGGAACATTACCTTTAACCTAATTAAACATTGAGTTGACTCATCTAGAAGGTTGAAAGGCACTAACCCACTATTATCACACTTGCATTAAAATTAAAATTAGCACGACTTTGAAAACTTTCAGACCAAACTGGAACTTCTGTTTTCCCATTTCCTAGTTCTAATTTCTGATGTATTATCAGAACAATTGATTGAGCGAATACAAACTATATTTCTAAAATATAATAATTAAAATATCTTTTTAAAATAATAAATTTAACAACTAATGTTCTCCTACTCATACACTAGTTCTAAACCACTTTATAACTGTATATATTTATGCCGATCTTATAACTACATGTCTAAACTATCTCATGACTTCGGCGTAGTTTGAAACCCCGACCTTCCTAATGCTCTACTCCAGCACCCCTATAACTCGAAAAAAAAAAGAAAAAAAAAGAAAAAAAAGAAAGAAAGGAGTGATTGGTTAGTGTAAAATCAGGCTAATGGTATATTAACAGTTGATTCTAACTCAATTACATAAACTTGTACCGACTCCCAGTTGAAGCTTCCAAGCGTGGAGTTCCTGGGGGCTGTACACGAGCATGGGGCTCTTTTACTTGAAAACAAAGGGTAGGGGGTTAGTCCCATTTGGACCTATCTGCCTCAGGCAAATCGGGGAAAATTTAATGCTCGAGTAAGGTGACCGTGTTTAAGGCTCGGACTTTCATGGTGCTAGCTAGGTAATGCATATTGAATAGGGTAATATGGTTGGACTTTCAGAATCGGAAAATTCGGGATCGGGAAATTCGGAAAAAGTGGATATGTTTTATTTGAAAAAGGTTAACCCGAGTTGCTCTGTTTTGTAAAAAGGCCAAAGAAGAAAGACAAGCGGTTGTTCCTGCGCAAACTCTATATAAGACGGGGCATGTTGAAAATTGAGTAGCAGGTCAACATCAAAACAATCCCCATCTACAACTGTGTCTGTTATGGAGCTCCAAAACAGAAAACTCCGTTTCCTGTAACCTCCTCCATATCACCCACACCCACACCAACACCTTCCTTGTCACCTTCCCCCTTTGTTCTTATCATCCTTTCCATTTTTGCATCTCCATTTCCGTCACGCTTCCTAATTGTTCCAATTCTACCACCTTCCTTCACGCCATACCTTCTCATAAACCCTTACCCGGTTACCCCTTCCTTCATCCTTAACTGCTCCAAACAGATAGATAAACAATGACGATGCCTGAAGAAGCTCAAACCGAACGGAACGGTCCGTTCCACGAAATCCGCCGCGAAAATGACGCTGGTGCAGCTTTTGTTTTGGAATCCAAAGGTAACCTAACTTAACCACCGCCAATTCCTCAATTCTGCTAAATTCAGCTTCTATGTTGAATAATCTGGAAAATGAGATGGATATGTGGTGTAATCAGGGCAATGGTGGCATGCGGGGTTTCATCTGACTACGGCGATTGTCGGTCCGACCATACTGACGCTCCCGTACGCTTTCAGAGGGTTAGGTTGGGGGTTGGGGATTTTGTGCCTTACTGTCATGGGTGCGGTGACGTTCTACTCCTACTTTCTCATGTCGCTTGTGCTGGATCACTGCGAGAAGGAAGGTCGTCGGCATATACGATTCCGTGAACTCGCCGCCGACGTACTCGGTCGGTAATTTCTTCATTTTTTTTACTTCCAATTTTATTTGTTTTTTCTTTAATCAACTTTGGAGTGTGTGTGAATGAGGTGAGAATTTGACTTTTGTTGTTTTGTGATAATAGTTAACATTAGGCGACTTGTTTGATGCTTCCTTCCTGCATCTTGTTGTCTTTAGAATATTTTACTTTTGAGTATTCTTGTGTTCTAGAATTTGTGTTTCTTTCCCTCCATCTCAATCTTATCGTCTTCAATACGTCCGATAAAAATAGTGAATAAAGTATTAAGTATGAGAGATGGAGATAAATAAGATATTTAGTGTATAAAGTAATATGAGATTAGTGAATGAAATATGGGATATAGTTTCGAATTAAGGAGTAGTTGAAGATGATATTGAGTCCGACTAAAATATATAGTAGGAAGATGAGATAGATGCGAGGTTAACTGATAGAGGGATTGCAGTGCAATTTTATTGTTTGTTAATATCGGATATTT
This sequence comes from Plantago coronopus, assembly GCA_036897195.1. Classification (NCBI taxonomy): domain Eukaryota; kingdom Viridiplantae; phylum Streptophyta; class Magnoliopsida; order Lamiales; family Plantaginaceae; genus Plantago; species Plantago coronopus. The sequence continues at coordinate 10,182 of JAYMSL010000838.1, forward strand.
TGTGCTCTGGGATTTATTTTATCATTTGATGGGTAACATGTCATTATAAACTGTTGTCCTTGTTTGTGTCATTTACAATGTATGCTTAACTTGCTGAGTTTGATTAGGATGAAAATTACGGCAAAGAGGCAACAAATTTGTAAAATCTCATTTTAATGTTTGTTTGTAGATTGCCAAATGAGTCTTATCGTTTAAAGGTACTTTTACAAAAGTGTAATTCGAACATGTTTTTTCAGACTTCAGTCCATTTAGATATATGAAGAGATGCTTAGCACATTAGAAGATGTTTTCGCTGATGTTAAAAACAGACATTAAGATTTGATATTAAAAAGAAGCCTTTTTTATTTTTAAAATGTGGTAATGCTCATATGTCTGCTGCTTTGCAAAACACATTAACTTGACAGCAAAAGTTGACTAATACCAGTGAGTGGTGGATCCACTCATCCACTTGTATCTCATACAAGTCATATGATGGCTTCAAAAATAAAAACTTAAACATACATTTATATATGATGATGCATCGCAACTTTTGAAACTTTGAAAAGTTTGAACAATATGAGATACTTAACTACCCTACAATGAAGAACTGGTAAATTCACATATTATATTAGTTGGAAAGCTGATTTGACTTTTGATCAACTAATCAACTTTGGACCATGTTCTGTTTTTCAAATTTACATGTTACTACAATTAAGTTTAGGTTTGAACCTTTCTCCAACAATTGCCTTCTGGGACCAGTTCTAGAATTTAATTCTGAAAGAAATATAATGGAAAGAGAGGATTGAATGCTAGTTGGGATGCAGAGATAGAGATGTGGCATCTGCAGTTAATGAGTTCGATGAATACAGTCATACAGTTGCCTAGATATTTTCAAATTGTTTTGATCCTTGTGGGTCAATAAATAACATGTGTACATATATTTTGAGAACTGTACTAATATACTAATATAGTGTGAATGTCAGTAGTAACTCCTCATTTATTTCGTTTCATGGTTGTTGTTAGCAGTCCCTACTTAATATTCATGCACGCAATTGTAAATGAATAGAAATTTGTATCGGGCACCTGCTTAAATTGGAGATGCTTGATATTTATTTCATAGTTTTTTAGAGGAAAGTAGAGGTTGTAGAGTTTTCAGTCGGCCCCTGATAAGTAATTCAGCCATGTGGAAAAGACGTTTGGCTGTTAGACAGTACACTACTAGGAAACCATGCCATTCTTGGCTATCCTACTGATAAATACTCTATGTAATATTCTGTCTTTTTTAACACAGGAAAGTGGTAATGATATTTTTTCTTTTATAATTGTTCTGAATCGAAGGGGATGTAAATAAATATGGGTCAATCGTTTTCCTTTGAATGGCCTCTGCACATATACAGTATATAATATAAAAGCTTGCATCATAACAGTTAAGTATCGCTTCTCTGCCCTTGTCGAATAAAGAATAATAAGTCCCCCGTTCTGTATCATACTGTGCACACTTAACCATATCTATAAATATTTCCTTCGAATTTGTACGTGTTACAGCAGTGGATTATAAGTTCTTTTAGCAATGCTACTTTCTTTATGTCTCTTTCATGAGTCTCAAAGTTGCCAGAGATTTGGAAAGAAATCGTGTATTTATAGAATTTATAGCTGCTAAAATGCTTGTGTGAACATTAAAATAAAATTCGACTTATTAAATGCTTGAATGATTGTTTCCCTTGGCGCCTTGGCCATATGGATTTCAATTCTCAACTCATATACTAAAAACTGAGGACCTAAATAAAATTGAAATTGAATTACCAAGCTTGGTTTTCAAATTACTACCAGTATATTTTATTATTTATACACTGAAACATAATTTTGTTAATATTTGCCGTTTATTTCTGATAGGATCCGGATGGATGTTCTATTTTGTTATTTTCATTCAGACGGCAATAAATACTGGCATCACAATTGGAGCTATTCTCCTTGGAGGGGAATGCCTTCAGGTATAATGTAACTAAATGCTATGTGAAGCAGGCAATGCCACTGATTCATGGTCATTTCGGTTTTCCTTTTTCACCTGACATGTGTAAATATTTCTGGACATTACAGATCATGTATTCAAGTCTTGCCCCTGATGGACCATTAAAGCTATATCATTTCATAGCCATGGTGACAGTAGTAATGATATTTCTCTCCCAATTTCCGAGCTTCCATTCTCTCAGACACATCAACTTGGGTTCACTGGTTCTTAGCTTTGGCTATACGTTTCTTGTCGTTGGTGCCTGTATTAATGCAGGTATACTTATTTCTATGCTTCATCACATCACAATTGATTACTTTTAGACGAATTTACCTTGCTAGAAGCTAAATATAAAAGGCATTATGTCTGTACTGAATGCTAATAAGCCATCTAATATTCCAATGACTACAAATTTAACTATATAGGGGGGTAAAATATGAGATAATTGCCACCAGTTCATTCTTCATTGCAATTCAGTCACCTAGTTCCAGTAATCTCCAAAGTTTCTGATCTCCTGCATTCAGAGCCCCAGCATTGTTGCTCAAGGGAAGCAATGTGATCTTGTATCTTATCGTTGGTCCACACTTCAGTCATTGTAAATATTTAAGTCTTTAGCTCATATGTTTTTCAGTCACGAGGCTAATTTCCTGAATAAAGAATTCGAAGTGAAATGTAGTAAACACTTTCAAAATGTTCCTATTACTTCCAACTTCCGAGTTAAAGCTCGAAAATATGTGGTGCCTAGTCTGCTTAAAGACATGGGCCACCTATTGTTCCTTTTTGATATGTGTACTCTATACTGATCTGAGGTTTCCACCATAATGCATGCAGGACTCTCAAAAAATGCACCACCGAGGGACTATTCTCTAGAATCATCAGATTTGTCAAGGGTATTCAGTGCATTTACGTCTATATCCATTATAGCTGCCATATTTGGAAACGGCATACTACCTGAAATTCAGGTAATTTAACTCCACTACTATGTACGACAAGACTTGAAAATGTATCATTTAAGTCGCCCGATGAAGAATAGACATGTGAATATTGTCCTTAAAAATTGGACTTTAACTGTGAGTGTCTAGAATTTGGAGATATAGATCTAAGTGCGTGTACAGTGGACTAGTTATGCGAAAAAACTATGACATAAGGACTGATCATGTATAACTTATTACATATTTTTGTCACTGGAAGTATATTGATCTAACTTTGCCTCCTCAATCACTACAGGCAACGCTTGCTCCCCCTGCTACTGGGAAGATGGTGAAAGGGCTAATTATGTGTTATGCTGTAATTTTTTGTACCTTCTACTCTGCTGCAGTTTCTGGATATTGGGTATTTGGGAATAAGTCTAATTCAAATATTCTCAAAAGCTTATTGCCCGATGAGGGCCCTGCGTTGGCACCCGATTGGCTTTTAGGTCTTGCTGTTTTTTTCGTTCTCCTGCAGCTCCTTGCCATTGGTCTGGTATGCAGCCATCTCTCTCAACTTTTATCATATTCCATGAAAAGTTTGTTCTACACCTAAGCTTCTAGTGGAGCAATAAGCGTGTTTTCCTTGTCATGCTTTGGCTGGGAAGAAAACATGAGGGGATTCTAAGGAGATTGAATAATACTCCCTCCGTCCACGAATAAGCTTCCCATTTTGTTTTGATACCCGTTTTTCGGTCGCAAATTACTCCAAACTCTTATTGAACAAATTTTTTTCAAAAATTATATTAAAATATTACCATAACTATACATTTTAAATGTAATTTTTCTACATTTTTTAACCAACATAATTTAGGAGTAATTTACGACCCAAAAAAAGTCAACAAAACTAAACGGGAAACATTTGACTGGACGGAGGGAGTAGAAGATTTGGTCTGCATGAATAGTGGGGTTGATAGGTGCACTCCTGACTTTGCTTTCATGTGACTTTCGTCCATAACTATTATAAGTTGGCAATTTTAGTTCATACTATTTGTTACGATGTGAATTATAGGACCAAAACCGCTTATGTGCCTAATGTTTCTCCATTTGAAAGATAGTTAACAGTGTACAGTGCCACTGACTAAGTCTCTCACACCTTGAATCACTACTACACTGGAATCCCACTGCATTCACATTCATTTTTTAGACATGAGGGGTTTAATGTAGTATATATGGGGTAATTGTGCAATTTCTACTGCTGCCTCACTCCTTTATCATTAAATACTAAAATGGCATGTTTCTGGTTCGTCTGCATGTTAATGCAGGTGTATTCTCAAGTAGCTTACGAGATAATGGAATCAAAATCAGCTGATACAAACAAGGGTGTCTTTTCCAAAAGAAACTTGATCCCAAGGATAATTCTTCGCTCTCTTTATGTGATAATTTGTGGATTTATTGGAGCTATGCTACCCTTCTTTGGCGACATTAGCGGAGTTGTAGGAGCTATTGGCTTTATTCCCCTTGATTTTATTCTCCCTATGCTTCTTTACAACATGACCTATAAACCAACAAAATCATCCCTTTCGTTTTGGGTCAACAACTCTATCATATTCGTGTTCTCATGTGTTGGGATTGTCGGAACTTTTGCTACTGTAAGGAAGTTGGTTCTGGATGCCAAGCAATTCCACATTTTTAGTAGTGATGTTGTGGATTGAGTACGTTCGAGTTGGAGGTTACTGCCCTTCCACACAGAGGTTTGATGTAGAAAGTTGTAACTTTGTAACATAAGCACACTCAAGAATCATGTAAATTTCTTGACTGTTCGCAGCTAAAGAGTATCATTATCTATCTCTCTTGGGGTTGAGGCATGTTTTTGTTTCTTCTACATGGCCCTGATTTGAATATCATTGTTACCAAATCCCAGTTGATTTGATGAAGAGATAAGGAAACTCAACTGTAAGTATCTTATAAAATAGTGTGGAGTAGTATCTATTTCCCAATGACCATGCCGAAACACTTGTCGGATTCTTGGACCAATCTGGGTGACTCAGAATTACAGAGTAGTAGTTGAATGATGTTGATGATTCATATCTGATGGAAAATGCACTTTGTTTGTGATACATGTAATGTAATTTGTTGTTCAGATGTCACCTGAAGTTGTATGAATACGAAAAATTGAATCTTTAAAACTTCTTATCAGTAAATTTGAATATTATCTAGCTCTTCACTAGAATCACTACTGCTCACACAATCTGTTACTATCTATAAGCACTGCAGGTCTATATCTCCTTGAGTCTACAAGTTCATAACTATAGTTTCGATACATTACATTCGTATAACTGGAGTTGAATTATGTGAAAAATCCTGAGGTATTGAAGGGGATATTTGAATCTAGATCTGCAGGGCAAAGTGAAAACTCCACCCCACCAATGGGTGAATTTGTTGTTGATGCATGTGTCGAGATTATATCCGCATGATCAGATCTTGAATGCTGTAAATTTGTAGTCTGCCCATAGTTGATAGGGTAAGCTGCTACTGAGAAGTAATTTGATTCTGATGTGGCTGGAGAATAGAATATTGAAGAACTTGCTCCCTGGTGAATCTCCCCAGAAATTGGAAAATAGCTATTTTCCGTGCTGTGACATTCTGGAAAGGAGAAGTGAGCTGGTATCTCTTTATTGTTGCAACTCTCTGTTTCGAATCTGAGGTTCGCCTTTAAGTTTGACAGTGCCTGATTCTGATTGATATTCTCAGGTTCATGTTTTTGATCAGTTGGGATATCAGTAACAGGTTGGTTGGACTGGCTGCATGTGTGCGTTCCTTTGTACGTTATTTCGAAGACAGTCGGGTCTTCATCAGACCTCTGTACTTGTTTCGTTGCCCAACAATCTTGGAGGAGACGATACGTACATCGGTAATAGCTTCTGCAAATATGGATTGGGCACATGTTTTTACTATATGGAAACTGAAGTTGTGCATACGCATGTAGAAATGTAAAGTTAGGTGTTAGAAACACTACCTGGGATATTTTGCACCCAAAATGTCCTTCTGTCCGTACTTTCTCCAACTATATCCATCATCACTAGGTCCCTGAAGAGCATTTTCGGAGTTGACTTTGGTGTGTTCAGTCCAAGTAGGTTGCATTTTTCTGAGAATTCGATTGAGAAATTTCAATTAGGACTTCATTTTGTTACAATGCGAAGTTACACATAAAACTGTTTAGCTGATTTGTTTACCTCTTGTTTGGTGTTTCTCTGTGATCCTGCTGATCCCTGAAATTCTTGTAATTCTCCTGGCTTCCGGGACTACCGTTCGAAAATGCACTGATCACTCTCGACGTTGGTGTTACCGCCTGTCCTTGGACTTGGCCTGCTGCACCAGTGCCACCACATCTGAGAATCCACAAGGCCTTCTCATAAGAAGACAGTACCTTTTGCAAAAGCAAGTCATGTTCCTTATTTGGAGAAGTCGTGCACAAATGAAACCGCAGCTGTCTAGCTTTCTCCATCCCTTGATTCAGCTCGTTGATCAGCGTCTCGTGCTCCCATGTTAGTGCACTTTCCATATTTTGGTTCAAGTCGTCTCTCTCCAGAGGCTAGAATGGGATCAAGCTTATGAGCTGAATGCGGATTTTCGTGTTTCAGTTACACAAGATTCATCTGAATGTTGAGGGAGAGGCAAGAATTTGGAAAGTGCAGTGAGGTTTGGTTGAAATGGTAAGAGGTGTTGGTATGGAGTATGAGTTTGGTGGAAATGGAATTGAATCAAAGTGTGTATATATATGTAGAGGGAGAAGGGAAGAATGATTGAGAGATGGACATGTGAAGTTAAAGAAAGAAAGGGATTTTGGGATTTGATTGGAAGAAAGATGATGTGGAAAAAGAGTGGGAGAGTTGAAAATTTGACTGAGAAAACGAGTAATATTTTGGGTCTGTGGACTCATGACTGCTCATCATGACAATTTTTTGCTTGACTCATTCAAAAGTGTTTGTGCTGTTTTGTTTTGGGAGTAACATTAACGGCAGCTTAATTAGCAATTCCACGTGCACTACTACTTCATTTTAGTAGTTTGATACACTTTGGTTTGGAAGAAACACACAATACTGAAAGAATCTAATCGGTTATCGGTTGATCTTCTCATTCCACAAACGAAGGTATAAATACAAAGAGAGTTTACCTTATGCTAGACTTCTATTCTATGAAAGCACAACAGAATAATATAGAGATATGAACTAATTAGGGAACTAATTATTTCATATTCTAACACTCCCCCGCAGTTGGAACGGGAGGTTCTCGCACATTGAGACTGGTGAGAAAATCGTCAAATAATATTAAAGGAAGACCCTTGGTGAAAATATCGGCGATTTGATGCTTCGATGGTACATGGTGAACACGCTTCACCACGTGCAACTTTCTCCCCAACAAAACGGATATCCATTTCAATATATTTAGTACGCTGGTGATGAACTGGATTTCCTGTGAGATAAATTGCACTTATATTGTCACTGTACACAAGTGTAGCCTTCCGAACAGGACAATGTAACATAAGCAGATTACGTAACCAACATGATTCAGCAACCACATTGACGACGCACCAATATTCAGCTTCGACACTCAAGTGAGAGAGAGTCGGTTGTCGTTTGGCCGACCAAGAGATCAAATTCTCACCAAGAAAAACACAGTAACCGGAAGTCGAGCGTCGAGTATCCGGGCAACCGCCAAAGTCAGCATCTGTGTATGCAACGAGATCGAGCAGGGAGGATGGAGAGAGATGAAGACCCAAATGCATCGTACCTTGAATATAGTGAATTACGCGTTTAAGAGCATTCATATGAGCATCAGCTGGGGCGTGCATATGAAGGCAGAGCTACTGAACTGCGTAAGAGAGATCAGGCCGTGTAAATGTGAGGTACTGGAGAGCTCCAGCAAGCTGCCGAAACAGAGTTGGGTCCGCGAAAGGCTTGTCGGCAGTAGCACAGAGTTTGGCCTTTCTAGAAGAGTACCAAACTGGTATATCACAGACCGGCAGCAGCACCGCCCGACAGCAGCTGCTGCTGCCTGGTGCAGCAGCTGCTATCCGGGCTGGAATCCAGCCCGGATAGCAGCCTACCGCTGCCTGGGCGGACGGCTCCTCCCAGGCGGCGGCGCTGTCCAGGGAGGCCATCGGCCTCCCTGAATTCATTCTGCCAGACCGTTGGTCTGGCAGAATCTATTCGGCCAGTCCATTGGTCTGGCCGAATACATTCAGCCAGACCAATGGGCTGGCCGAATCTGGTCGGCCAGACCAGTGGTGTGGCCGATTTTTACCGGTTCGACCTTTAAATTATTATTTTTTGTTTTCCTTTCAATTTTTGTGGTAAAATTATTTGTTTTGAAGTTTTTAATGCATTCAATTGTATGTATAATTTATAGTTAAATGTGTTGTTATTTGTTAATTTTATTATAATGTTTTTTTACATGTCTTCATGCCTTTTCTATCATTAGAATCACTAAGGCTCGACACCTCATTGGTTTCTTTTTTTAAAAAAATTTCTTTCTTTATAGTTTGTCTAATATTAATAAAAATATATTAATTTAAAAGGCATCATAGTATGTAAAACGAAATTTTACCTCGTCATATTCGTATTCATTGTAGAAAATCGTCGTTGAATAAGCCCGATCGTGTAGACATGATAATCCTCTTTTGTAAATTTGTTATTTTTAGTAGTGTAATATAATATTAGTTCACATTTTATATTAGGAATAAGTGGTTGAAGATTTTAAGCCCAAAGTACTAGTTCGATTTTTTTCAAAAGTTATGGGCTTTGCGCAAAAAGTCAAATAATGGTTTGGCATTTAGCAAAAACGGTTTGTCAAATAGAATATCCCCTTATCCTATACTTGTACTTATCTATATACAGTTCTAGTGCTATTAGGTAGCTTGTAGATAGACTCTATAAATCTTCTATCACTTGTATAAATACCCCCCTGCTTGTATATTCATTCAATACATCGGAATAAACACTCATATTCCAACACGTTATCAGCACGACTCTACCAATACTGAGTGATATACTTACCAATCCAACCCAAAGTCCATCACCCAAATTCCGTTCCCGGCGCCTTGAACTGAATCCACACACAAACCTTGCCACATCTATACTTATCATGTATACACCTCCACCTTTATCAAAATTTTGACGGCAAAGTGGATTTGGAATTAATGATCATCATGATCATTATTAATCTCATGGAAGGATCATCAACTACTAGACTAGACAAGTTCAACCACACTCACATTGATTTCCAGGGCAGTATAAGTATTTTATGAAATATGACATCTCTATATACACATCTTCCTTACCTCATGCCCTCATTCATAACTTTGTAGTTTCAGGTTTCAGAGGTCACGAAAATTGGGATTATTTTCCCCTAATAATTGCAGAGATTCCATCCAGAAGGAACAAGATGACTACTCCATCTTTGATTGATCCAGACTTTTCTCACAAAGCAGCACCGCATGAGTTGACGCCTTGCCGGCCATATGGTGATTATGTTCTCGTCATTAATTAGTACCAATTAATGACTTATATGAGAATTTTAGAGGCTTGGCACATAATATGTCATCTCCAGTATCCAGGTTTTACAATTTAAATTCTTCTACGATTTTCCAGGTTCTATTCACATGATTCTGCGCGATTAATTTGTTTGACCATCCCACACGCATTACTCATATTTGTTACTTGTTAAATATAATTTACCATGCTTCCTCGAAGTAGATTCAGATATATGAATATGTTCCAATTTGATATTTTATATAAATTTCCTCGAACCGGATTGAGATATATACATATGTGTGATTGAATATGTCTATCTACGGTACAAATGGTTTGTCTTGTGACCTAGTGATCATGTTTATGCATGTTTGTTCAATTAATCAATTATAATTAGTATTGAACTGGTCATATGTAATATCGCGTATCCGTAAGCAATTTAATCTTGATATTTGATATGATGACAACAATGTTTAAGGCCTATAGATCCTCTCGGACTCTCGGTTACATTTGTATGCGACGTGTTTTGATGCATGATGATTGGCCGAAAGTGGTAGACTTTTTGTCTTATGTGCTAGGCGATTAATTGGTTTGTACTTTGTAATTACTAATTAATCAAGCTCTAATTACCTATAGATTGTAATTACTTATTAATCAACCATCTACTTTCATGCTTAGCCGTGAGTGGTGTTTGTCTATTATTATCATTGATAAACTTGAATTGTGTACTTATGTTACACCATGAATT
>JAYMSL010000839.1:0-20355 GCA_036897195.1 Plantago coronopus
GGATCAACTAACAAGATTGAGAGAGAAATGTATAAGTTATTGGAACAGACACAATATCAAGTTCTAGACTTATGCGAGTATTCGTGAATGAAAGGACCTTACCATCACTAGAGCCCTACATTACAGGTGGTTTGTATATCCTCACAAACGTCCTTATATATTAATATTGTCAGGTAAACTGTCTAGGAGTTTCACCATGAACCTAATTGGATTAGTGATTAATATATTAGGCCCTATGGGTCACACTATATGGAGAGTACTCTACCAAACAAGGTTGGTAATGGACAAATATTAATTGGATTAATAATTGTTTATTATATGAGAATTGTTCTATTTGATAGAATTAATTAATTGAGTCAAAATGGAATATTGGACTCGGTTAATTATTATACTTTTAGAAAGAAAGTAAGTTGATCAAGTTAGACTTGATTAGTACATGCAGACATATTTGGATTTAATTAATTTGGAATTAATGGCAAAAGGAGAAAAAGGGATAGAGAGAAATGTGGTCTGTGAGGATTGAACTCAAGACCTCCCAAATCACACAAGCTTGTGGACTGGACCGATGGCCAATTGGGCTGCAGGCCCATGTAGCTATATTTGGCAAGGCTGTTATCATTTGTATTATGGGTGAATTACATATAGTACCCCTGCTAGATGCTCCAATTACATATTAGTCCCTACTGTTTGAACAATTACATCCACACCCAAACCTGAAACTGTAATTACATCCAAACCCACTGGTCAACGCCGGAGATTTTTAGAATGGCCGGACACACGCCAATGTTCCACATAAGCAGCCATGTCATCATTTGGGTTTAATTGTAATTGATTTTGTTGAAATTTCAATTGAGAAATATGGATTTATTAACTATGTTATTAATTCAATTACATGAATGAACATATTTTGTAATATTTGGTGTAATATTTTACTTTAATTAGATCCAAACTATTTTAATAATTCAATTAAGGAATGGACATATTTTTCAATATTTTACTTTAATTAAAAAAAATATTTAACTACGAGGTGTTTTAATAAAATAAAATAGTTGTTCACTTTTTAATTATACATAAATTATTTAACTTTAATCATCAATTATGTTTAAACAGTAAAATATTTGTAAAAAATATGTCATATGATAACATACTAATTTTCAATTATTTAATTAAAATACTTTAACTTTATAGTCTAACATTAATTTTATTGTAATTCTTTATTGAGTATAACCTTATAGGAAAGACCGATTTTCACCTACTAAACTGATAAATTAATTTCAAGCACTGATAATATATATTTAAAAATCAAAAAATTAAAAACATTGCTTGTTTAATTAAAAGTAAAAGTGTATTTTATGTATAAGCGGAAAGTTTATTTAATTAATTAATAACATTAAACTTTTTTATTGAAAATATTAAAAAAATTCCTAAATTTCTAAATTACATGAATCACTAAAGTTTATTTAATTAATTAAGAACATTAACTTTTTTATTAAAAATATTAAGAATTTCCTTAAAAGCAGTATTGTGTTAAACCGAGGTTCTAAATAAACTATTTTCTAAAGTATTTTGCTTCTATATTTTATTATATCTTGGCTAAATAGTTCGAATTAATTCTTCATAACTTGCATTTATAAGTAATATTTGGAATATAAATTTAAAATGTTGTGGATTAATGATAAAAATACAATAGTAAAAATACTTGCTTGGAACTACAATGTTGTGCATTTAAAATGTTGTTGGATTAACTATAATGCATTTAAAATGTTGTGCATTTAAAATGTTGCTGGATTAATGTTGTGGATTAATGACATGGCATGTATATATACTATATGGAGGAATTTCAAGTTGAACATGAGATTATAATGTAAGTTAATTAAAATTCAAATTTCAGTTTTTTTTTTTTTTTTTTTTGGTTTTGGCATGCCATGTCATGTCATGTAGGCGACATGTCACAAGTGGCTGCCATGTAATGGCCGGAGTCAACACCAAAATTCACCCGTGGGTTTAGATGTAATTGTTTAAACAGCAGGGACTAATCTGTAAAATGGCGATCTAGCAGGGGTGGTATATGTAATTTCCACTTTGTATTATTAATAACCTAGGGTTGACAAAGATTGTGGGCAAGAAATCATCTAAGCCCTTTGGCTACCTCCATAGCCGTTCTTCACCTCACTGTTATCTTGGATAACATTATGTTGCCTCCATGAATATGATCTGGTTAATTCTCATAACAACAATGTTTAGAACGGAGAATCTCCTAGCATTCTCTTGGTAGACGAACTCCTGTGGATACCGAGGTTCGAGGTATACATGAACGAGATGATGAAGACTTGCGGTTGCTGGTCATGGATTGGAATATGATGGGCAGGAGCTTAGGAGTTTGGAATCTTATATGGATTGCTATTGCTTAGTAAGCTTCCTTTTATTTATGCATTATTGAACACGTTGAATAATCGTTATCAGTAGGATCAAAAAATTTTGAAATTCCGCTGCGTATGCTTAGAGCGAATCTGATCCGATTTTCTTACAGGAAGTGACGGACATAAAGAAGGACGAAAAAAGCGGTGATATAAATGTTTTCACAGCAGATGGATTAAGGTTCAGATGCAGGAAATGCGTGATTACAGCAGGTCCATGGACGAGAAAGCTCATTAAAGATGTTAGAGGAATTGTCCTTCCAATTCTGCCTCTGGAAACCACGGTCCATTACTGGAAGATCACCAAAGGTATAATAATTTCATCTCATCTAAAAACTCGAACTTTTACTCCTGCTCTGCTCAGAGTAGTTTACTCCTGCTCTGCTCAGAGTAGGTAGTTAATACATTTATATTCATTCCACTGACACAGGGCATGAACATAAGTTCACGATTGAAGGCGGATTTCCGACATGGGCAAGCCATGGAGAGCCCCATACGTTTGGGACCCCGTTATTTGAGTTCCCAGGCCTGATTAAGATTCCACTTGACGGTGGCAGAGTTTGCGAGCCTGGTGAGAGAACGTGGGGAACGACACCCGTTGTGGTGGATTCTCTAGGGGAGTGGATCAAGGGGAGGTTTGGGGATTTGGTTGACTGGACTAAGCCGGCTATTACGCAGTCGTGCATGTATTCGATGACACCAGATGGTGACTACGTGATTGATTTTCTGGGAGGGGATTTTGGGAAAGATGTGGTGGTTGCTGGTGGTTTTTCAGGACATGGGTTTAACTTAAACGAATCCAGAACAAAATGTCAGGGGGGTCGAGTTTAAGAAGCGATAAATTTTTTCCCAAGTACAATAGTCGTGCATAATTCAATCTTAAAACAGAAAGCGAGCAAGCGAGTGTTCGCCGTACTCGAGTGTCAATAATATTAATGAGTATATATGAATGTATATATTTTAATGAGAATTGTAATAAGTTTAATATTTTTCAAGTAATTAAACTAAAAGATATATATAGAATTGTACACTTGATTGAGATTAAATAAACCTAAAAGGCTAAAACTAATTATTGTAAGAGAACTATTCAATATGAGGGGAATGTAAATGGGAGAGTATCTTTGGGGCCCAAAACGTGCCAAAATATTTCATCCAAATCAGCCTTCTAAATTCACTATCATTTTAGTACGTAAAGAATCTATGCCGTCCACGTGTACGTTGTGGATGGTTATCCAAGTGAATGATGATTGAAGTTAAAAACAAAGTTACAAATTATCCTAATTATAGACTGTTACCTTCTCTCTTCATTCTCTTTTCACTCCCCAATTATCGTGACTATCGGCGCTGGATTTCCGTAACAATCTACGCCTACCAGGGTACTAATTGCGGCACTGGGATGCTATCCAAGGTACTAGTTTCTTGCCTAACTCTAATTTGTGCAAACAATTTTGGATACGAGAAAGACCTTCCAAACATGGCTACTTTGGATTTAGGCGGCAATTGGAAACCACCGGCAAGAAATAGGCGTGGAAGCAATGTGAAACCAGAACGTCCAGCCTCAGCCTCGGGTTTGATTTTGTATTTTTTACTTCTAAATTTCACTACATTGTATAGATGAATATCATAAGGTTTATATATTTGTTGTATATGAGTAACAGACGAGGAATCGAAACGAGATGTTGAACTAAATAGCTCTGAATTCGAAATTTCAGAATCAGGTGTGTTTTTTTGTATAGCTACTGCATATATCACTAGTTTTGTACGTATCTAAGTCTTGGCCTTGCATATATCATTAGTTTTGTACTTATATAATTTTTGGACTTGAACTACCTGTAGAACTTCAAGATCCTAGCATTGATGGGGAGCTTTACAGGGATAGTAATCAAGGATATCCGTCTGGTATAATTTCATCCAAGACATTATTCAACTTTAGTTTTTTCATAGGATTTTTGTTAAGATTTTGAATTGGTTATTACAGGTTTTGATCGTAAGGGAAAAGGAAAAAATAGGAATGGGGTTCAGAGACAACCTCCACCAGATGGTATTATGCAATCTCATACTTTAACATAGTTTTTTGTAAAGTATTTCTCCCACGCTATGATCTTATTGAGCTGATTAGTTATTTACTTGTGTTTGCATAGACGGTGCATATGATCGTTTGCACAATAGACGTAATCAATATCACAGTCGTGGGAATGGTGTCAGTTTTGGTACTGAGAAAACACATTTAGTCTTTGTAGTGGTGTTTTTTAAGTCTTATTTGTGGTGCTTTATAAGTTTTATCTGATTTTTTTTATATATATATGCCTGTTTAGGTGATATGGTCGGGCAGAAACGTAAAGATAAGGGACAAATAATGTATTCGGACTCCGAAGATGGTGATATAAGTATTTATACTGTTCTTATCCATCACTACGATGTAAGTTAGCTATATATGGTCTTGCTAAATATCATTCATTTCGTGTATGCAGATGAAGTAGAAGTAGTTCGTAGGAGGAGATCAATTCATGGTGAGGAAAGAGTACTTCAGCATGTTAATATGCCTGTTTGATTACATGATGCATTGTTAGTTTGTATTTGTTTAAAATTGTGTTGCATTTTACTATCAATGTTTAAGGTAAAGGTCAAAGGTTGGAGCGACATAGGAGGGGATCACCAGCAAGGGAAAGAGTTGCTAATGGTATATGTAGTACTAATATTTTTATTGTGCCATGCTAAATTTTCTTTATGATAGATGACTTGTTTATTTCAATTCTTTTATACAATCAGATTGTAAGCGTGGCCCGACTGCGGTAGATAAGCACGGTAACAATAAGATTTGACATATATTTTATTTTTGCCTCTCGAATTTGTAACGTCTTTTCCTGTCACGTATGTTCCATCATGTGATGTATACTTTTCTAATGTATAATATACATTCTGTAAAAAATTTAGGTCGGGCAAGTGTGACTTATCGGAGTAATGTGCAGACTGCTATACGTGAGATTCAAGCTTTAAACCTATCTACTGGTCACCTCAAGCAAATTAAATGTACCCCATTCTATTACTTCATCAAGGCAGCATATGAGATGGATGCTCAAACAATCAAGCGCTTCTTCAAGAGAGATCGGTATATAACAGAAATATTGAAAAGGTACCGAAATTATGGAATGGACCAACGTGGATTCAAGTTTGGAGAGGTCTTTGTTGAGCCACACCGTGATGATGTGGAGCTTATATTTGGGGTTCGTGATGGCCGGACACCTATAGATGTTGGTTCAGGAAGTGTAGTTCCTACAAACTTCCTCAGGAGGTGTTTCCCCAATCGTGTAAAAAATGACAAGGGTTATGCTGAATCGTATCATTTGTCTACTCAAGTATTGAAGACCACCTTGAATGTTAAAGTCCGAGAATCTGGTCTTGAGGCTGAAAAGGATGTTGCGCGACTCCTACATCTCTACCTAATGGCTTGTTTGTTTGTACCTAAGCAGAGCTTGCATGTTAATTGGCGTTTTACTGAACTCCTGGATGATCTTGATCATGTGTGCGAGTACGACTGGTGTAGTTTGATATTGAATGATCTAATGGACGACATAGATGAGACAAAATCCTACAAGATAGGATCATGTGCAGTGTTCCTGTTGGTGAGTTTGAATAATGATATCTTTGATTCTATTAAGTTTTGCACATTATTATAACATAAATTAAGATGTTTCTTCTTTTGTGTTATTACTTTTTGTAGTTCTGGATTTGTGAGAAGACATATATAATTGAGCCATATTGTGAAGGACCTACATTCCCTCGCTTCCTTAAGTGGGACCTGCCTGCTCTGGCTGACACTTTGTTGTGTTACGACATTCGTAATCTTGGCCGTTACATGGTAAAGTCTGTTACTTTTTTATAGTTATGTTATATTGTTATTTTTTTTAGACTTTGTGACGTTTATTTAAGAATTATATCTTGTGATAGGACGTTGATATTCCACACTTATATGCAACTAGTGAAGAAGCTCAACTTTTAGATAATGATGTGTCGGATATTTATGAAGAAGTTCCCCAGCTAGTGGCATCCCCCGAACAACAACGGACTGTTAGTTATTTGTCCGGGCATAATGGGAGCAATAAGACATTGGATGCTGCATCCGAATCTAATAATTTAGGGAGTGATCAACCAATTTTATGGAAGCAGAACATATCGGCTGATCATATCAAAGGTACACCTGCCTTATCCCCGATAAACAATGTTAAGACAGAGGCAAACCCAATGAATACTAATAATCGAGGTACAATTTTTTTTTCTTTTCTCTTTGATGTAATGGTCTCTGCAGGCTTTGACAGTTTGTTATTCAAAATAGTAGGAATGATGTGTGTCTTGCATGTTATAGTCTCTGTTTATTGTGTTTGGGTTAGTTAGGTACTAACTTTGTGGTTGTTTGGCCGGGAGTACTAATAGTCTAGGTAAAGTACTACTTAGTTGTATCTGAGGTACTATTCACGGGTGGTTTAATATTAAACTAGACTTGAAGTACTAATTTTAGTACTGATGGATGAATTATAATCTACGGAGTACTATATTTTCACAACTTCGGACGGGGCGAAGCTAGTACTAGTTTACTTGGAATATATCTATGATTGTAATTTAGTAGTACCATATATATTGTCATGAAGTACTAGTTCTTTAGAGGTACTTATTTGTAATGGAGGTACTATTCTTCGTGGTTTAATATTAATCTGGACTTGAAGTACTAATTTTAGTACAAATGGATGAATTATATGCAAGGGAGTACTATATTTTCACAACTTCGGACGGGACGAAGCAAGTACTAGTTTACCAAGGATTATAACTATGATTGTAATTTAGTAGTACCATATATATTGTCATGAAGTACTACTTCTTTAGAGGTACTTATTTGTAATGGAGGTACTAATTTTCATTTTGACATGTGTTACTAATTGGTGATATGTAAAGGACTAATTGAGTACTGTATGGGATAAGTTGTTGGTAGTATGATTTAGTAATGTCAGAATATAGTCTGATAACTTAGTACTTAATGTTTTTGGTTCATATTTGTTAATTCTGCTCTGTTGAATGTTATTTTTTTAGGTAACCCCATTTTTGGTTTTGTAGGTAACTGGATGAATTTATTAATGAATGATGATGTTCCTTCCTTCAAACTCTTTAGTCCAGATGGTGTGAAACTCACCACAATGATTGACCCAGTCCCTACTAGTACATCAAAAAAGCTTTTCTCACCAGATCTAAAGCAAGATTTGGCTGACAAGGAAGCTAAAATATCAGAACTCCAGTGTGCATTGGAGGAATTGAAAAAAACAGTAGAGTATCTTAAGATTGAGGTTGTGGTTGCTAAGGATGCTCCGCGTCAGGTTGATCTGGATGCTATTGAATCCTTAGGATTTCTCAACAAGGATCTTAAGGATAAGTTGGCTGAATCAGAGCACGAAAGGATTCGTCTTGGAAACAGCTCTAGCTACAACGAGAAGAAGGCTCATGAAGCTTCACAGGATATCCAAAATTTAACAAAGAAGCTTCATGATGAGTTAGAAATTAACAAGTTTTTGAGGGTAGAAAGGGATCAATTTGCTCAAAATGAAATGGCCAGTAGTTGCAGAGTTGTGCAGCTTGTTGCTGAGACAGACACGCTGAAATGTGAAATCCAACGGTTAACTGCGTCATTGGATCTGCTTGCGAACCTTGTCCCGTCTAAAGAAATGAATTGTAGTAGCCCGCTTAGTCCAAGAGGTATCAGTCCTGCACCTGGTTACGTGCAAAATGTTTCAATATCATCCAAGACTATGCAAACACCAATTTATGACCAGACTCCTGCTTCTTTGGGCGCTACAATTCAGCCAACACAACTATTCCTCACCCCAGCCAGTGCTAAGATTGATTGTGCTTCTAAGAAAGGGTCGGCAGAAGTATTAATTTCAAGTGAATCCCCTGATACGCGCGAGACTATTGCTGCGAGATTGCTGGAGCAACAGTTGCTTGGAAGTCGGGTTGATAAGGATACTGAAGATCCAGTTAATACCGAGAATAGTAATTCTGATGAAAGTAAAGGTGCATTTGTGTTGCGTGATATTGATATCGACCCTGACAAAATTGCTTACCACAGAATCAATGTGGCTGCTAAGAAATGGATTCTAGCGAAATTCAAGACAATTTCTCCGGTGTAAGCCTTTAATTGGTTTAGCATTTATTTTTGATTGGTTCTTGGCAAATATTATGTACTAATTGTGAATTATATTGCCGGTTATGTTATCTTTTATGTTGATGGTTCTAGCATTAGCATTTTAAGTATTCGGACCTCCTACATGGAATCGCATCTCACGCTGGCGGACATTGAGACGGTGCTCAATCACAAACCATTCCAGGATACAGTAAGTACAATTCCTGCATTTTGATATATCCATTCTCATGTACAATTTGTTGTCACTTAACTATTTTCCTAGTTACTTTGTTATTGCTTAACTATTGGGCATTTGGCTTTGTATCCGTAGATTATTGACACATGGGGACTGTTGGTGCAACAAATCATCAATGGTGGTAACAAAGGTGGCACCCAGACACGTAGGACGATTTCTCGTGCAACATTCCAGTTCCGAAGCTTTTGTTGGGTAAAAACCACAATTTCCAGTCATGTGTTTATTTTGGATGTACACATATGATTTGAGTCTGATATGTTGTTTTTGTTCTCTTCCTGCTTAAGCTACATGTTGCACGCTATGACATGAATCCTTGGTACAAGAATATGGTTGAAACCTTTATTGATCGCAAAATGTATGAAGCGCTCAGGTACGAGACCTGGTTGTTCCCAATAAAGACAACTGGTGGTCGTGATCCGAGAAAATATGTGGGATCCCGGTGGTCCCTATTGAAGTTTAGTGTGAGTACTTGTGAATGGGTGTTTTATAACCCCATGCTCCCACAAAGTGTTGATATTGATCAACACTTTCGAGCGGCTCATGTTCTGGTAATTTTTCTGATTTAATCTTACCTATTGTTGCAAAATTCCGACATTGAAGCCATCTTTATTGTTCAAATATTTCCCGTGTCAGATTGAATATGTTGAGAGGCAGATACGACTACATGCTGTTGGACAGAAATTGCCTGTTGGACGTCCAGACCATAGGATCAAGTGCGAATGGTACAAAGCATCAACTCAGCAATTTCCTGGAAGTCTTGATTGTGGTGCAGTTGTTTGCAGCATAATGGAACTTATAATGCGAGGAAAGCCGATCATCAAATGCAACTGGTCTGAAGAGAAGGGTGGTGAATATAGAGCAAACATGGTTAACGTAATCTGTAACTCTATAATGCGCCAGGAAAAAGGTCTCCCTTTATTTACCCAGTGAATGAAATTAGAAACATGATCCGGAGTCTCAGACTTTTGCCTTTCCGTACATGTTTGTTTATTTTTTTTATTCGGATCGCTGCTTGTCATTTTCTACGATTACATAAGACCTGGTTTTCATGAAGTACATCTAAATAATGTTATTATGGATGAGTGATCATGTATTTAATGATCTCCATTTATGATCTAATCAAATTTTTACAAATGTTGCATCTTCTGTTTGTATCACTCCATTTGTAGTACTAGTATCAGAAGTTACATAAATGTGTATGCGGGTCTCTTTTGGCGCCTATGAACATTATACTTGGAGTCAGGGCTGGACATAGAAATTACGATAAGGGAGTCGAATTTTAATATACACAATTATTTCGAAAGTTCGAGAGTCCAAAACTTGATATGAACTGTGAATTTTTATTTTTGTAAAATTTTAAGATGACAAAACTTTTAAAAATCGCAAATATTACCTATATAACAAATTAGTTTTAAATTTAAAGGGGAAGACTCCCCCATATGCCCGGCTAGGCTCCTGTGCATGTTAGAGTTGGGTACTATTTAGTCATACGATACTATTTCTAATTAGTAGTACTTTATAATGGAGTACCAATCTACCTACAAGCACCCAGGTACTAGGTTCGTGATTACTAGTAAGTGCTGGTGCATGTTATTCTGGGCTACTATTCATGTATATCCGAAGTACTACTTCTAATTAGTACTCTAAAAAATGGAGTACCATTCATGGACATGAGGTACTAGGTTCTTGGTTAGTGCTACTAGTTAATTATGGAGGTACTGGCAAACGAACTTAATTGCCGTAAATGTTGAGTTTGTTTGTTAGTACTAGTTTTTGGATCTGAAGTATTGATGTTTTATTTTAGTGATATTTCGAATTTACCTAAAAATTCTCCAAACTGAACTGAATTCATATGAAATTAAGTTAAATTGAACAGGGGCTGAGTATGGTTAGATATTCTTATATCCTTATATATAACACGTAAGTGTGTCCAACACATACTTCATTTACTTTCACAAAACTCTGCACACTAGGGTTATCACACCGTTAAAAAGTGAGTAAAGTTATGTGGACGGAGAATTAACATAAAACTTGATAAACTTATAGATACGGAGCTGTCACTATATGTTCATATGCAGTACTACTATTCATGAACCTGAGGTACTATTTTGTTGGTACACATCCCGGAATACTTTACTTATTATGTTAGTGCGTAGCTAAAAAACATAATGATATTAATGAAAAATTAAGTTGAGTAGGTTACTTTTTAGTCCGGAGTACTAATTGTGTGTGAACTTTTAGTCAATAATTGTCATCCCAAGTACTAATTGGAGGAATTAAAGTAATTCAACAAGGTACTAGTATGGTCTCGCACAAGTCAGTACCCGTTCTAAAGTATTCCAATGCCACCCCAAACTCCACTAGTACTTGTTCTAAAGTATCAATGCCACCCCAAACTCTACTAGTACTTGACTAGTTGGTACTACGTACATACATGAGCAAAGAATTAATTAATAAGATAAACAAGCTATACTATCTCCTAAAAACAACTCATCTAGGTAGTTGTTACTACCAAAGAGAAGTTCCTATGATGGTGGAACGAAAAATGAACTTCATAACTAGCAGGTGTATCAAGCACAAGATGTGCTTGCGTTGCAAAAAACAGTGAAAAATATCCACAAACAAAATAAATTGAGTTTACCTATGCTAAAGGGATCTTAGAAATGGAATAGAATTTTGATAACATGGCCGAGAAGCAAGTCTCGGTTCGTAGAGTACAAGGCGAAGGCTTCGGTGTAGCTGATGTTTATGTTTTAAGTAAGTGCTTCAATGCAGGAACTCCAATCGTGCGTACCCATCTTGAGACACCTTGGACAGAGGGATTCGTCCTTCCGGTACTCAGTGTTTGGCCGATATCTCTTGCACTTGGGTCTTCCAGGAATCTTTTTCATTACTGGTGGCTTGATCTTCTTCGTAGAGTTCAAGTCTGCATACTCGTGCCTATCTGTTGTTGGGATTGCGTGAATATCGAGCCCGTAAGCATGTCTGTATGTGTTGGTGAAAAAACATGGGTCTACAAGACCTGCAACAAGATATTGCACTTTAATTCAAACAATAATAAGTGGTATCTAATATCCAGAAAACTATTAAGACAATGTAATCTAAAAACGTAACCTCTTTCATGTACATTACCCTTGATGTCTAGTCTATTGCGAATTATTATGGCAATTGCGTGACAACATGGAAATCCATTAATTTGCCATTGGTAACATGTGCAAGTCCTCGTCTTCATATTGACCTACATTTAGCAATGATTAAGATCAGTTAGCACAAAATTGTAACTGTAAAGAAGAAATGGTTGTACCAACATACATACCACAACTGATGGTGCAGATAGTATTTCATACTCAACGCCTGCGATCGAAGGTAGAATAGTCCAAGTTGATGCGACGCTCTCGTCCTGGTACCATAGTATTTCATAGTTCTTGGTTAGTGCACCTGTCCATTGGTTTGCCTCTTCGCGTCTCTCAACAAACCACTTCATTAATTGAGCTCTAATGCAGTCAAGGAGATAGGTAACTGGTAAGCTGCGGGCACCTAATATGGCCTTGTTAAAAGATTCTGCTGCATTACTAGTCATCTCCCCATACCTTAGAGCTTCTGGTGCATGTGCTAGAGCCCATTTGTTGTATGGGAGACCTCGTAGAAATTCTTTTGCTTGCTGGCCTCCGAACACAACAAAGTTCTTTAGTGCCGCATCAAATTCGAGAAGGTTAGGTGCATATGCTGCATCCTTTAATAGCTTGCAAGCGGTGTTACGGTGATAGTCGGAGTACTGTTTGGGCGGGTATTTATCACGCAAGTTCTTCATTAGGTGCCACAAGCAATAGTAGTTATTAGATTTTTCCCACAACATATCAAATGCTGATAAAATGCCTCCTGCTCTATCAGAAATATACATGATTTCCTGCGGGTGCTTGACGTGATCTCTTATCTTTTGGATAAACCAAACCCAATTTGCAGTGTTTTCTCCATCAACAATTGCGAAAGCAACTGGGAAAAGGCCTGTCATCAAGAAAAATAAATTACTTAGTATACATTCATGTTAGAGTATCCATTTGTAACTAGCTATAATAACAACATATAGTTGCTGACCAAAATATCCCAACTCCCACAAGCATGCTTACTGCACTCCAACTATCCACGTACTAGTACTAGTACCAAAAGTACTAATTATGCAAATTACTGATAGAGTTGATGATAAGCAAATATAGCAGGCTAGTTGATGCAGAAATACTATAATCCATTGAAAAGGTAGCATATGCAATTTTCAAAGTCAGTAACAAACTTTCACCCCATTCTAAATAGTTTCATGAATTGATAAAAGATAAAGGAATTCCTCAATAGTAACAATTACCATCATTTCCATCCTTAGCTGTTGCTGCGAGTAAAGTCCCTTTATACCTATTGTTCATGAAAGTTCCATCAATAAACAACATTGGGCGACAATGTTTGAATCCCTCAAGCGATGCATGAAATGAAATGAAGAACCGTTGAAACTGTTGAGTTTCTTGGTTGGCCTCAAGAGCTACTACACTGCCTGGGTTCCGTTTCTTTACAGCTTCTTTGTACCATCTTAACTCGTCGAATGAGTCAGTGTAGTTTCCATATATATTTGCTTTAGCTGTTTCAACGCCACGCCAGACTTTAAGATACGGTATGTCCAGGCCATGTGAGTTTTTTATATCTGCTTTAACAGCCGTAGCCGAAATGGTAGGCTTAGCTCGCACCTTTTCTTGAATTAATTCCCCTATGACCTTTGATCCGATTCGTTTAGTGTCATTCCTCATGATGGACAGTCGACAATTGTGAACGAGACAACCGCGCTTGATGAAGACCGTTTGTGTAACCCTATCCTTTGCTGCTTTAAGATACCATTGGCACCCATCCGAATCACGAAGTTCGCAATGGACATTTACATATTCAGCATCGTTGCGCGCATATTTGAAACGAAAGCCGCATTTTGCAGCGTATTTGATCAATTCCAAACGGAACTGGACAACACCCCCTGGAAATTCTTGACCAACAGACTTGATATTGTTTAACCAGCCAGCAGACATTAAATGTACCTCCTTCTGCTTTGGACAGACCGCATAAGTTGGGGTGGTTGAAAAAGCTCCAGTATACCATTCCTTATCACTCCCTTTCCTATTTTTTCTTTTTGATACTTGTTTGATGGCATCCCCCGGTGTATCAACATTTAGATCGGAAGAAAACCGATCATCATACCCAACATCGGAAGCATCTGACTGATCCTCTAAGAAATCCCACATACCTTCATAACTATCAGAACATTGGTCATCCAGCAATTCATCATTTCTCTGATCATTGTCTTGTTTCCCATCATCCTTAATTTCAAGTAATCTGGGTGAAACATAGCTCGGTTGGAGCAATTCACTACTAGTTTCAATGCATTTCCTTTTCGGAATTCGCATCACAGGAGCTATCTTATCTCTGGCATAAAGTTCAGATGGAGTTGCCGGTGTCAACGAACTAATACTAATCGTTACTACAGGAGGGTTAACCATGGATGCAAGCAACAACATTGTCCCAAACTCATCCGTATTATCGAGAGAACAATTTTGAAAATCACCAACAGAATACGTAAACCGGTATTCAGAATTGAGTGCAGCACTGAACTTACCTATGACGACCTCGGTAAATTGCTCAATGTTATCAATACCGGCTGCTTGAACGGGTTTGGTTAAGCCGTCATACTTGAGAAGGAACACTATAGACGACATGGTTGCTTGAACGTTTCACTGCAGAACTGATAGAGAATTGAGAATTAAATGAAACGGCAAAGATGGGAATAAAATTAACAAACTCCAAATTTTGGATAGATGAAGATCAACAAATCTCCACAAAAGTTGCACTCCATAAAATTTGGTAAAAAGTAAACTGCCACAAGTAGTTGGCATGTGTGGGAGTAGTTTCAGCCCACTACGTTGGCCTAAGTGAAAATAAATGTATTGGACCAATACATGAAAAACTAGAGTGGCCTAGGTGAAAATTGTTTCCTCAAATTGTATGTAAAAAATAAAAACCGGAATGTAAATTGTAAATAATAATTTGAAAAAAAATTAAAGCTCTAAAAATGCATTAAACATAATTGGTACTGAGACAAACTAAAAGCGATAAATATACTTAATAATTAATATCTTTGAGAGTTGAGAGAAACAAAAAGCTTTTATCATAAGTGAGGGAAACAGAAAGGGCAAAAAAAAAGCAAAAATAGCGCTTTTTTCTTAATTGAAGGAAACAAAAGCTTAAACATGCAAAAATAACAGGATGTAGGGATTGAACTCAGGACCTCGTCCTCACAAAAATTAAATTTTACCACTAGGCTACAACATAGACTATTAACTAAAGTCAGTATGGTCATATATATTCATAATTACATATTTTCTTCCACTAATAATACAAAGGCGACGGCGAGTCCAGCTGGGTCGAGCGACCCGCCTCGACCCGGCCTGGATCCACCACTGGGTTTAAGATGTCACCAGTGGTGGGGCGGATTATGGCAGAGCTTGTTGAGAGTGGGAGGCTGGAGGGCATTGATCTCACGCCCTTCAGGGTCGGAAGATTTACCTAACAAGTCTAAGGAAGGTGGGGTAAATTCTTTTGAAACCCCATCAAAACACACTTTGTCATATTTTAAAGGTGTAGTATTGGTCATGTCATTAGTATTTAATAAAATCGTTGCTAATAAGTTAATAATATTGTCAATTATTGTTGCGTGTCCAGAGATGATTTACAATAAGTCACACTAAAATAATAAAGTAAATCACAAGTTTCAAGTATGTACTTACTAGAAATAGCTTTCTAGCGTAGCGTAACACACTACGCGTGTTATGAACTCCCTTTTAACGATCTTTCAAATATAGTTACTTTATCTCGATTTGTAAATAATACATGTGTATATTAATTACCCAATAATGTCATGGAAAAGTTGGAATTGTGTATTCTAAAGTATGACTTACTCCTATCAAATTTGCTGAAGTCATATTTTTTTAATAAAAAAAACTTATTTTCAATATTATTATATATTATTTAATAATAGAAAGGGCTCATTAAGATTCGATAAAACCCGAAAAGCTCAAAACAAACTCGTTAAGGCTCATTAAATTTCGAGCTCGAGTTGTTTCAAATTACTCGAGCTCATCTTTTTACGTGTGTTTGCAGAAGTGACTTGCCAAAACCAAGTATCGATACTCGGTCTGACTCGGCTCGGCTCGTTTAACATAAGTACTTAGCGCAACTGTAGCTCCCCAACAATTTTTTAACAAATCAAATAAATATTTTTTGAAACGACAAATCTAATTAAACTACCATACTCTTATAACTTCAATACACTCATACCAAAGTTATAAATCCAGTTTAAATCACCTTATGCCTCGGCCAGTTTGAACAACCAACATGAAAATATTTATGGATAGAAGAGTAAAAAGCATAAATCAAGATTATTATTATTACATTGCGTGCGAAGGAGCTTCAGATCACTCATTCAACTGATTCACGGTACTGGAAGTACACTTCTGATCCTGATTCAAGGTCACTCATACATTTCATTCTATTACCTCACTTCACACCATTATTTTGAACCATATACATTAAAAGCTGATCAAATACAACTATCTCGGCCAAACCGAATTAATAGAATTCTTAACTGTAGCTATACTTATACTTGTGTTTACTGAATTTTCAGATTCAAAGAGGTGGATCAGCTGTAGCTAGCCAAGTTAAATAAATGTGCCAATGTAGCTAGCCAAGTTAAATAAATGTGCCAAGAAATTGATGTATAACTTAGTAGATCAGGCATAAATTAAAATCTCATCTTGAATTTGTGAATGGGTAAACTCTAAAGTCACAGACAC
Source organism: Plantago coronopus (assembly GCA_036897195.1). NCBI lineage: Eukaryota > Viridiplantae > Streptophyta > Magnoliopsida > Lamiales > Plantaginaceae > Plantago > Plantago coronopus. The sequence continues at coordinate 16,717 of JAYMSL010000839.1, forward strand.
AGTTACAGCTCCGTCTATAATCCAGATGAAAATAGTGGCACCTAGTGCCTCAAATCTCGAATGATATATCTAGAATAATTTAGACATGGCAAATCGCAGGCAAAAGTCAAAACTACATTTATTTAATTTTGAGAATAAAAAAGCTGATTCTATTCTATAAAAATGAGTGAGCAACAGTATGCAGTACAACAACAAAAAGAAAGGCTTATTGGGACACACAAATGTGTCACAGAATATATCAAATTGAGACTCTTTCCAATTTTCAGACATGTATTGGTGTGTGTCCCATAAAGTGCCGTCTCAATAAGTTTGAGACACTTTATTTTGTATCTCAATATCTTTAATAACGGGACGGCAACATGTATCCCTATAACATAATATTGAGACAGAAACATGTATCTCTTTAACATAATATTGAGACACAAATCTTTTTTGTCTAAATCTCTTGGTATTATTTGTTGAGACACTTACCTATGTCCTTATACTTAATTAAAGACATTTTAATGTATCTCAACAAAGTGATTTTTGTTTTCAAATGAACATACTAAGGTAGTGTTTGCCATTGCTTAAAAAAAGCACTTCTCTGCTTTTAGGAGAAAAAAAAGCAGAATTGTAGTGTTTTATTTCACAACTTCTGCTTTTGATTCTCTAAAAAAAAAACAGGTAACCGCTGCTTTTTAGAAGCAGCCCAATACTTGCTTTTTCCTGCTTAAAGCACTCCAGGCTGCTTTTTTTTTCCTAATTAGCAAACAACTACCGCTTTTTATCAAAATCACTTCTATACCACTTTAAGCAAAAGCAGGTTAAAAGCAATTTTGAAAAACAATGGCAAACACTCACTAAGTCATTAGTTTGTGTCCCAATACGGCTTTTGAGACGTTATATTTATTTCATGCATCTATATTGAGACACCATGCCCACATTTTGTGTCCCCATATTATACAAATTTCATGTGTTTAGTGTCTCAGTTTGGTGTCTCATCATTTCATTTTTAAAAAATATAAATTATTTAAAACGCCACTTTGAATCATTTTTATTAATCCCCAACAAGACTCCTTTAACAAATAATCTAATACAAGTCACCATTTAATATGTGAACGGAGTACATATAAAACTAAGAGCATCATAAACAATTCTGAAAGAACTTAGATGCACATATTACAAATAATAAGAACTTCATTCCTTCATAAGCATTAAACCATATATACTAAGACTCTAAAAGATAGGTACAAACATGTTGCTATCCTCCAAAAAACAAAAATCTTTCTAAGCTACTCCCTCCGTCTCACAAAACTTTACCCGTTATGGTTAGCGCGTAGTTTAAGAAAATGAGTTAAAGTAATGGAGTAAAAATGAAAAATTAAGTGGGGTAGGTTACTTTTTGAGAATGTGTGGTGATAAATAAGTGTATTGATGTTAAAATAATGTTTTAATGTGTCGGGTAGCTTTCCTTATTTGGTAATGGGTAAAGTTTTGTGGGACATCCAAAAATGGAAAGCGGGTAAAGTTTTGTGGGACGGAGGGAGTAGGCTTTTATGTTCAACAGTGTATAACTATTTCAAACAACTACTCAGTATTTCCACTAGAACAAAATGCATTACTAATAGTTCGCCAACTAACCATCAATCAAATAGGAAGGATTTATGTAAAAACTAATTCACAAGGACAAAATAACTTCTAAAGGGACTGGCAAACAACCGCAAGTCGTGCTCAAAATCTTCATTGTAATCACTATTCATCATCATCCAACGCAATCTGTACACACAATAAAAGTAAATCACTGAGTTGACCAACATACAAGCTTCTAATGTAACACTTTAAGGCTCTAAAATGAAAACAAAATTATTCTATTAAAGTATAATGCTAAATATATCATTTATCATACTCATGACGCATGTACACTAGAAGAAAAATAAATTACCGATAACAAAGGCCAAGCAACCGGTGCTCCAATAGCAGCATCCATATTCTGGAAAAGCAAGCGGTTCATCTAGCTTAAATAGATCCCGAACCTGAACGTTACAAATTGCAGGTCCAAGAATCATCCCTTTCACTCTAACACCACCTATCTCCCTAACATAACCAGCAGCAACAGTTTCACTAATATCCAGAAGACTTTTTAAGATAACTTATGAGCCAATCTGCATATTAATATGTACAGTTAGTGTATTTTAAAATTTGATGTTAGAAAGATCCATAAGTACATCTTATTGCTAGAGAGTAATTGCATGTTTTATTTACAGTATCAATCAGTTTGTGATACAAAAGATATAATAAAATCATCACAGTTAGATAAGCTATCTTTAACAGAAGAAAGTGATGCTAAAAAAACTGACGTAAGAATTGATGAAGTGTTCTGAGAAAAGAGGAAAAAAGGGAGGAAGATTAAGAAGAACAAGAAAGAAAGACAGAAAGAGCTAAAGAAGAAAAAATAACTAAAAGAGAGGAAGAATCAGAAGAACAAGAAAGAATGACAGAAACTTACCCTGATACGCGAGGTCGAGGTAGATGGCTCGTTGGTTTGAGATGCTGATGAACGTCCTTGAAGATAATTAGATTGTCTCCTCAAATGTGCAGCCGGATTGCTCTCTAAATCAACTTCCGTAACCGTTCAATGAAATTCCTTGGTCACGTGATTTTCAGTTTCTCCACCTCTAGTGTCAGCGTGTCCAGGCCCTGTTTGTACTTCAAGTTTTCCTGGAGTAATGATGCAGGGGTTGGCCTTTCAAACATGTCAGCTCTGTTGGGATATCTCCCAAGTTCCTCTTTCTGAAATATAATTATATCACTTTATTTATGAAGTTCATGCTTACAGTACTCTTTTAACAATAAAAACTTACCATTATTTATCTGTTTAATGCAAAACTACGTTAGCCCATATGATGAACATTAAGCAACTGGCCACGTGATTCTTTATTTCTTTTCACTAACTTTTTGCATCATTGTATTGGAATATTAACCATAATATATATGTCACAATGGGTTCAATATTGTTCACTCTCGAGTGAACTGTTTCAGCCAGTAAGAGTCAAGCGTGTAAAACACACGCCAGTTTACGCGTGAGACAATGCTCCGATATATTTACTTTATATTTCCTTCCTTCTGCGTTTCTATTCTTCCATATCTCTCCCCTCAGACAAAATAGTTTATTTTCCGTCACATATTCTCTCGTCTAGCGCTACCTTTGCAAGACTTCTTAAGTATTCTTCCCTCTCTCTACCGCTACGTGAATTAGATCTATGGACTACGCAGACTCTTCCTCCGGACTTCTTGTTTGACAATCTAATCTAGCTTTCGCTGTTTGCGAGTATGGAGGTACACCAGAAGAATTATTTTTTCTTCTTCAAATCCTCACTCTGTTTGCTTCTAAGTTTAAAACTGTAGTGATTAGGGGTTCTGCTTGGTGAAGAATGATTCAAATTATGTAGGTTCTGTTTTTAGCTATATATTATTCAGATTCAACAGAAGATGAGCTTATTCCATCCTATTAGGGCCGGTTCAATGTCACCGATTGAAATTGAGCTTTGTGAAATGAGATTCCATTCACTGAAAATGAAATTGATTGAATGTATACAAAGCTACAAGAATTGAATCAGCAAAAGTGAATTGAAAAGAGCAAATGCTCTGTTTATATACTAA
>JAYMSL010000840.1:0-20352 GCA_036897195.1 Plantago coronopus
AAGTCTACTATTGGATTTCAATGTTGAACCATTTTAGTGATTCTGTTGTTGCAGCGTTTGACACTCAATATATGCGGAAGGCAATAATGGAAGTCGTCCAGAGAATAATATGCCAATCGAGACTTTTTGAGGAATGCTTGGTTTTATTAATTGTATGGATTGACAATGGAAAAATTGTCTAACATGTTGGAAAGGACAATTTTCAAGGGAATGCGGGGAAACATCACTCATAGTGGAAGACGTTGTAGGTCACGATACTTGGATTTGGTATTCCTCCTTTGTTGTGTCGACAGATACACAATGATCTTACTGTCATATATGCTCAGACATCGGTGTTGGATGATCTCCTGTTGAGTTTCAAGTTAATTACAATCACAAGTATAATATGAGTTAATATCTCACTGATGGTATTTATCCGAAGTGGGCACAGTTTGTAAAGTCAGTATAGGATTCATCCACTTACAAAGACAAGAAGTTCACACAATTCCAAGAGGGTTGTCATAAAGATGATGAATATGCCTTTGGTATCTTGCAGGTGCGCTTTCCAGTTCTTCGAAATCCGGTCTTGGCTCACAACAGATCAACATAACACAAGATTGTGAATGCGTGTATTACCATGACATGATCGTTGAAGACGGGGGGCATCAATATATGAGTGCGACTCGGTATGAGAAAGTTCTAAAGGACCTTATCGATGGCGACTTCGAGCACATGGTGAGCATGAGAGATATACATAACCCACTTAGCTCATAAGGCACTCAGAGGGGTATGAGTTTTGTTGTAGTTGATGTTGTGTGCTTTTCATTCCAGTTTAGTAGGTATATTGTATTTTAACTTCCAAGTGTTCTTATACTATTTCGGTTATCTGAATAAAATCATGTTAACAAAATTATGTGGTATGTTTTAATTACATTTTTTGGGCCATCACTACGCTTCATTATATGTGACCAATACTATCATAAAAAAAAGATAAAATTAAAAAGAATAATGGTCACCATTTACTATTGCAGCCATTTTAAGTCACGAAAGCAGACCACTACCCCCAAAAAATAGTGGTCGCCATTTGTCGGGAAAATTACGAATAAGGGATGGTCAACGTTGATATTTCAAAAAAGGTCTATCCATTCCTTACTCTTAAATAACAAGCCATTTGCAATTTGTACATTCTGCGCGAAACTGTACCGCTTTTCGTATACATTTTACACAAATTATAACCTAACTACATCTCAAATGTACAAATTTATGACTAAAATATACAGATTTTTGGTCAACTTAACGCGTGATTAAAGTAGAAGGTACGGATTTGTAATCCTCCATAGGAATTCGACGAAATGGACCCTTTGAATGAAGTGGTCAAAGTGTACTTCAATAACACCCACTACCAATCACGACCTAGGGAATTCAACGTATGGACTACATTTTTTTTTTTTTGTGAATTTGGACCTCTAGGTAGACTTTGGAGGGAATTTTCTAATGGATCTTAACCATCAAGCCCAAAGTGGTCGAACGAAATAACTAGAACATTCACATCAGTTTCTTTATAATATCACCTAAAACATCATCTAAGGCTCTGTTCTTTTCAGCTGAGGATTTCGGAACTGAACTGAACTGAACTTTATGGATCTGAAGTGAAGTACAAATTTGAACTAACCAAATCTGAATGGATCTGAACTGAATGAATCTGAACTTAAGTTGAAAAGAACAGAACCTAACTCTCTTCCTATGAAATTTTCCGTATATATTTAGTAATGAAATAAAATCAGATTTCCTATTTTATGTATAAAAGTCAAAAATAAGAAATCGGTTAAGAAAAAGTACACTGGAAATTTTTAAGGGATTCTTAAATCTTGGCATGTGGAAAATATTCCCTAAATTTTTCCCGCGGGCTCATCAAATTTAGGAAATCTGCTGTATTGCATTTTTTTTCCCACTTTTTCATGATTTTTTGTCAATGTTTAGGCACAAACTCCATTTTAGGTGAATTGATGTGAATGCTCTTAGTGTACTTTCTACTTGGAAGAGACTACAAGCTGATATCCTTTATAGACAACAATTTCAAAAAAAGGTTAACTAGTAACACGTATTAAGTTGACTAATAATCTGTACATTTGCGGTGTAGTTATATTATAATTTGTGTAAAATGTACACGAAAAGTTGTACTTCCTCCGTCCCAAATTAAACTTCCCATTTTGCCATTCGGGTGTCCATTTTTAAACTTCTCATTTTCATTTTTTACACACTAATCCCATTAACAACAATAAATATGTTTAAAATAATTACCCAACTACCTTTTCAAATCCAGTAATTATTAATATATCTAATTTTCACCTCCACTACCAATATTTTAATCAAAATACTCATTCTATTTTTTTTTTTTACCTAAAATCAAATAGATAGTTTAATATGGAAAATGGGATGGAGGAAGTACATTTTAGCGCATAATGTATAGATTATCGGAAATAACATTATTTTGAAATAATGAGGAATGACTAGGATGTTTAGTGGAAGGAATGGTTTTTAACCAGTCCTTATTTGTAATTTTCCCCTTCCTACTTACTATAAAAACAGAGAACAGGTCTTATTTTCCGATTTATGATAATCTGCTAAATAGTTCAATTCCCAAAAAACTTAGGGTTCCATGGAAATCGATTGTTCTGCTACGATTCATCATCATCGTGATCTAGCCATCCCCTTCGGTTCGAGAAGCGAACGTTTCAATCGCAGCATCATCAATCAAGAAGGTCACAAGGAGGGCGAACAAACTCCAGCAAAAAAGCTTCGTCTAGAAGATAACCAGCTAGAAGATGATCAGCGGAAGCTTGGTGATGACGTTGCTGAGTGGAATTCGGAAGAGTATTATGAGGTCGAAGTTGATGACATAAACGACGCTATAAAAGAGGTACATACTGATTAATAGATGCCTGCTTATGATTTGGTTTGTTTTTGTTTCTATTATGTGTTGCTTATGATTTGGTTTGTTTTTGTTTCTATTATGTGTTGCTTATGATTTGGTTTGCTTTTGTTTCTATTATATGTTGCTTATGATTTGGTTTGTTTTTGTTTCTATTATATGTTGTTTGATGTGTATTGAAACTGTGTTTGATCTGAATTATTGCTATCCAGCTCGTAAGTCTCTCTCGTTTGATGTGTATCGAAGTCTCTCTTGTTTTGTGCGATTCTATTTAGAAGTGGAATATGGTTGGTGGTTGGTGTGTTTTTTGGATAAGCGGTAGGGATGGGACGAACCTGATTTCGTAACATTAGCAGATGTTTTGGCCCGTTCACCAAATTCAATTTACCTGCTTATCTGCATATGTACGTATGCACAGATATACCACCGTGGTCTGGTAGTATAAGATTTCCTTTTTGCCACTTCTGATGTAATTCTTGAAGTTAGTTTTCATATCGATGCTGTCTCTGTAAAGGTATATGTTCTAATGATCTAATCTAATAATCTTCATTACTAGATTCTCCTTTGTCCTGACTTGCAGTAGAACTTATTCCGGTGAGGGGTTTGGCCCACTTTCTGCCCTTCTTCTACTATCCCCTCATTCTGATTTTTCTCTATCCTCTTCCGTGTTTAGGCAGACTTTGTTTTAGCTAGCTTAGTTTCATTTCACTGATCTTCGTCTTTCTCAGCCGTAGGCATGTATTTCTGTCCTTTTACTTTCCTTCGGGGATTTTTGGGAACCTTTCTTTGTATTTATAAGTTTCATATTGTTCCAATACTTTTCGAAGGGGCTCATAACCTTTAGATCCAAAAAGTCTTTGCTCATTTAACAGTATTTATTTTACCGATCTCCCTCTTATTCTACCATAACTCAGACGGGGATGCTCTTCTGGCTATCCTGCCCTCTCTGATCTGAGAAAATTATTCCTACTTGGCTAGTCCCTTGCGCTTATTACCTTTATCGACCTATTAACAGATAGTTTGTTTTTTATTCTGCACTTTGCTAGTTCACAAAGTTCTTCTTTTGATTTATTGTCAGTCCTCGTGCTTTAGCTGAGGGTTGCATCATTGACAAATTCGTACTAGATTTTTTTGATTGACTAAGTTTCAAAGTCTTTTCTACAGCTTGGATTTTGTATTTTGTTATGTCCCGTTATCAGATCCGTGTATGTTTTCCCTTTCGTAGACCTCCGTCGACAAAATATTTTTCTTTCTTTGACTCTTTAGCTTAAAGTTTGACTGAGACCTTATTACGAAGGTACAGTTTCTCTAGTATTCATATCGATGCTTGTCTCTGTAAAGGTATATGTTCTAATAATCTAATCTAATAATCTTCATTACTAGATTCTCCTTTTTCCTGACTTGCAGTAGAACTTATTCCGGTGAGGGGGTTACAGACGTGTAATGAGATAGTTTAGGGAAGATTAATGATCTCCTTTTCCTGATATGATATGATCTGATGGTTCACATAGCGTGACAGCCTTATTATGACTAGCATCTGTTGTACTTCTGCTGAGGCTTTTGATTTGATATTGCAGACATGTAATGAGATAGTTTAGGGAAGATTAATGATTTCCTTTTCCTGATTTGATATGATATGATGGTTTACATAGCGTGACGACGGCCTTATTATGACTGGCATCTTTGGTACTTCTGTAGAGTCTTATACTTTTAGTTAGCATATTCATTTCTAAGATTTTAATTTGATATTGACATGCTCTTTCACTTTCTGATTACGGTTTGAGTTCTCATTACTTTATTTACACGAACTTTGTAGATCATGAAAGACGATTTTGAGAAGCAAAGACGCATGGCTGGCTTTGCCATTGCAGACTACAATAAAAAGAATGTATGTCTCCTGCTTTTAACTCTTAAGTAGTAGTATTATTACTTTCCATTTTCGAAATGAAATCCTCTAGTATAGGAATGAAAATTGATAGTTTAAGTGAACTAATCTAAATTTATCCTTTTGTATTTGTACAGGGAACAGTGTTCAAAGTTGATAAAGTTCGAAGTTGGGCAATGCGCGTGTATACAGATTATATTCATTATAATCTAAAATTCACTGCTAATGGCGCAATAGCTCGCTCAGTGTATTTTAAAGCCCGTATTGGAGTTTATGATCTGACAACAAAGGAAGAGGAAGTCATGTTTTGCAAACTCGACGTCTTACCAAGGTATGCTAATTTATATTTTCTTGAATCGTAGGTAAATATGCTTAAATCTACGCCCCCAACACACACGCACACAATGTTGTCTATTTGCGCACTTTTCTCACCCGTATATATGCATTATTATATATTTTGCAGGTGCGGCAAATTTGACTACTAGAAGCTGCAGATTTGGAGTTTGTTTGCACACGAAGTCGTCTAACGCTTGTGTTGGTTGTAGTATAAGTATATTAACATAACAAGGGCACGAGAAAGGTAGAGGGAGGTTGCTTGAAAAGATCGAACGGGTGCCTCGGGTTTGAGGTTGAAGCTCTTAGATTGGGGATTGTAAATTGGTCTTGCTCCAGTCTCCAGAGTAATATTCGCGAAGGCATTACCATATGCATTCGCATCCTGCTCAACAACACCAAATGACCTCGAGTTATTGTTTGGTGTTTATTATTCAGTAAATGAGCGTAAATTAAAGATTATGGCTAACGTTGAGTAAATATACAGTGATCTTGTAAAGTGAAATCTTAAAAAACATGGGCACATTACCGCCAGTGCACTTCTGAAATTTCTGAAATTTGTTTGTTTGTTTGTTTGTTTTTTTTTAAAAAAAAAGGAAGTGTGCTATACTCCCTTCCCTCCGTCCCACAAAACTTTACCCATTAGGGTTAGCGCGTAGTTTAAAAAAATGAGTTAAAGTAATAGAGTAAAAATGAAAAAGTAAGTGGGGTAGGTTACTTTTTAAGAATGTGTGGTTATAAATGAGTGTCGATGTTAAAATAATGTTTTTGTGTGTGGGGTAACTTCCTTATTTGGTAATGGGTAAAGTTTTGTGGGACGCCCAGAAATGGAAAGTGGGTAAAGTTTTGTGGGACGGAGGGAGTAGTCATTTTCAACTTAAAATCTACTAAAAAGCAATAAAGAAAAGTACAAATAACTAAAGGGAGATTCAAGCAAGAAGTAGAAACCAAAAATGTTGACACAGTCCCAGTTCTAAATCGACGTACTTATGACATCACTCGAATAAACGCACATGAAACTACCCGAGTCAACTATCCAATATTCTGGTTTCCATACCACAGCTAGCTAGCAAACACATATTCCAGTCCACACTCAATCTACAAAACAAAATCAAGCAAGAAAACCGGATCAAACAACTGGATCCAAGAACCAGTTCAACACTCGAACTGTTCTAGTCTTCTAGATCACACACAGTAGCATTCAAGAAGAGGACTAAAAAGTCCAAGAATGAATGAAGAAGAAGATATTGATGGTTTGGAAGACAACCAATGTAACGCGTTGTAAGTGGGGTTTCTGTCTTGAAAAAATTAACACAAACACATTATCTATCGTGCTTTCAACAATGTTTGGTCCTTGCAAGTGGACCAATTATTTGCACGAGTTCTCATTTTAGTCCCTTCCCTACTGGGTAGGGTAGTAGGGTACCCTCTTTTTGGAGGGTAAGTCCCGTATTAATTATTCTTCCTAACATGCCAAAAGCTCGTTTCTGAACCTTTTCTGCTAGTGCCAAAGGTTGTTTAAAGTAACAGAAAGATGCAGATAACTAGAGATTACGAGATTGGGGATGAGATTTATTTGAACATTCGACCTAGATATTGATGTCGCGTGCATAATAACTGATGTAGATGATCTGATGAGCTACCTCGGGTACTATATATTACATAAAACAACCATCGTCGTGCCATTTTCAGCTAGCTAATCAATTTCGCTAAACAGGACGAGAGAATGTGCTACTCAAGAGTACGGAAAATGGTTGATGCTTAGCTCACAGGTACATATATATCATTCATAATTAATAAAACCTTTTTTGCCGTTCTATAAAAGAAAAAGACTATGGAAAATGAACATATCCTACACTGAGAAATTGTGAAGGAAATTGCAGTTAGGAGACCTGAAGAAAAAAAATATTACAAAAACCTGGATGCACCGTGCGTTTCGAGTTTTTTTTCATCTAATGGGTAGTGCAACACTTCACTGTCGTTTTTTTGATAATTTTTACGGGAGGTCGTTAGCTGAAATGTACCGAATTCTAATCATCTGTCGGCAATTTAAAGAATATTATGCTTACTTTACCTTCCAAATCCATGAAAGGTCGAAGAATGATGCAATACAATTATACAAAGCTACAGTAAAAGGAATAGCTTGATAAATGGAAGTCATTTTCAGAACGTGGTAAAACTCATCCAATGAAGCTGACTTTAAATTATACAGGAAACATACTCGTAAGTAAAATTTCTGGACATTGTGTACCAACCAAAGAGAATTTTACAAACAAAACTTGGTGCATAAATCATGAGCCATAGTGGGGTCCAATTGGCTGATGCGGCGGTTGCGTACCTCTCATCTGTGGTGCACCGGGATGAACGCTGTAGGGTTGAGGCGAGGAGCCAGGAGCACCATAAGCTGGTTGAGGACCTGGACCGTACATTTGACCAGGATACATAACTGGGGCAGACACGAACTGAGGTCTGCCAGTCGTCCCAGGTGGGTCCCACTGCGATGACTGTGTCACATTTGAAGCAGCCTGAGGGTTTGGCCATGCTGCAGCTGGTGCAGGAGGTGGCTGCACAGCTGGTGTTAATGGGATAGTGAAGTCTCGACTTTTATCACTGTATGCCTGCAATCAAATTGGTATAGTCAGACATCTTCGCACTGTTCGCAGAAGGTTGAATAATTACTCTATCATTGCATTATGTTGTATTTGTATATGCAACTTGTGGTAAGAAACATACATCAGTATTGGAATTCCTTTCTGTCGAATAGAAGCCCTTTAATTGTTAATCTCATTATTGCTAACTTAAAATTTTATATTTATACCTTGATATTGAGATCAGTATGACGAGAGTATGATAGATGAAGCTTACAATAGCCACCATCATATATGCAATGACCCTCTAAAGCTTCTTTAGCAGCCGTTGCTGTAGCAATATCTGTAATGAAAACTCAGGTCAGTCTGAGAGTACAGAGAGTGCCTGTCCGATACCACATCAATTCACAAATTCCTTCACGTCTATTAAATTTGCATTTAATTCTCTTGCAATAATAGGCAGAAAAATGAGTAGATTGTTGAATTGTTTGCAAGTGACTTTACCAGCATACTGGACTAGTGCCTGAGTCCCACCATTCTTCTCAAATATTGCAATCTTCTGAACAGTTCCACATGAGGAAAACACCTGATTGAAAAGAGAAATGATGCATACACGTCCCGTTAAAAAAAAAAAAAAAAGAAGGCATAGGTGTGTGGAGAATAACAATAAGCAAAGAACGTACAGTGTGAAGAACATCCACAGTGACAGCGTATTGCATGTTTTCAATAGCAGCAAGAAGCACATTACTCTCAAATTCCACCTTCTTTCCATCAGCACCAACAGTAGGCTGGAGTAAAACATAAATGTTAATGTTGTACTAGCAAGTAAGCAAAATGAATAAGTTTATCGTTCAAGTTTAGAAATGCACCTGAAAGGAAGCCTCCATTGCAGTGGAATTCACGGGAAGATAAGGATTTGTGTAATCCCTGCAGGATGAATACAGTTTTGTGTCAGGAATAGGTAATGACCATTCTGTTTGCACCAGTAGCTACACACTAGGTTTTGTTCAAACAACCTCAAAGCATTGACACAAAAATTATAAGATAAGAACTTCTGTTGGATACATGTACATTAAATTAGGGGAATGTGCTGAACACTTAGTGGGGTGTGGTCTAAACTGTTAAGAGTTAAGACTGTCCAACACAAGTTTTTGTTAAATTAAACTCTACAAAGGATAGTAGTACAAATTAAGATCTCCCCCAGGGCAATGTCCAAGCATTAACAATGTTTCATAGACGAAAATTAGTGCCAACTAATAGGTTGGGGGTTCGAGTCCCCATGGGGTAGATGGGGAACCAGTATTGATCCTCTCTTTACTAGTCAATGCAATTTACAGTTTATACAGCAAATCTTTTATTAAATCTACATCTACAGACTCTAGAATGTAAGTTCAGTGGCAATGGTACTTGGTTGAGTACTTTAGGAACCCAACGAATAGTGACTATTAAACGAATTTCACACAAATTGACATATTACCAATCTGGGCTTCTGAATATGAGTAAGATTTATCAATGCACAACAGATAGCATCGGCTGGTAACAACAGTCTTAGAAAAATCATGGAATTCAGAAACTGTTTCCCCAATAAATTGAAAAGAACATGGATACAAGTGCTTCACTGTAGCACCGACATACAGAAGAGACTTAACATGCATTCTAACACAAAGTTACATGAACAAATTAATAGGAAGCTTCAGGAGATATACGTAAAATGCTGGAAAAAAGGGAGTGTAGACAGATACTACTAGTATGATAAGATGGAGAATATTACAAAGTTGTCATGCAAAAACACATCGGTGTTATAGCTGCCGAGCTTCACTAAACCCTAGATGACAAAAAGCATCAATTAGCAAGATCCCATTTGCCAAAACTTGCCAAAACAATAACATGTCATGATGAAAGAAAGCGACAACAGGGCACGGAAAAAGAAGCACTACAGCATCAATAAGTAGATATAGAGTAGCCCTTGAGTATCACCTGCTCCGATGGGATTGAAACTTAATATTCAAATCAGTGTGAGCAGAATAAGAGATGCGTAAATGGCAGTCGTTTACATGCTCGGGTAGAAGGTACCTGAAATTTGAATAGAAGGAAGAAAGAAAAAAACAGGTTTATTAACTGAGAACTCCATTTGCAGGATGTAAAGAGAGAGTAGTCAGTGTCCAAACCACTAATCCTGTAAATAAACCTAATACGTGCCTAGGTATACTTCTACCATCCAATGAATCCCTTGCTGTACATGCAGTCTGAACATCACTGTACTGAATCAAAGCCTGTCAAAGATTCACCAAAATCAAAATACAGAAGCTGGAAAACATGACATGGGAAGTTAACTTAAACGCTTTATAGATACTTCACCTGAAAACCAGCAGCCTTTTCAAATGTAGCAATCTTGTGTACAAAACCAAAAGCCGAGAACACCTGAAACACAGCAATTCTAGCTTGATCAAGATACTAAGCTGACACGACCAAGTTCCAAATTCCATATAAAAATTATCATGCATCCACTTGATTTAAGATACTAAGCAACATTTAGCCTGCAATTAGCTTTCCCTACTAAATCATCTTATCTGATCATTTCACCAAAACCCACCTAGCAGCTAATCAACTAGAGGATTTGATAAGATACTCAAACTAGTTTATGAAAAAATAAGCTAGCTCATACGCTTCTATATTCCATTTTACTAAATTGAGCTAATTCACCAATCACCTCTATTCAAAGTTTCAAGCATCTACCTTATCAGCTCTTGACTCCAACTCCCTCATCAGCCTCATTATTACCAATTGATTGCCTTATTAACTAGCAGCTAGTTACGCTAAGCATAAGGCTTACTATAGAAACAAGTAACACGTACTATAACTTCACTTAATTCAACAATTTCAGCGATGATGCAATAGTTAAACTTGACTAACTAATGCATACCAAGTGAATAACATCAATGCTGACATCACCAGCTTCAACACCTTCAATCGTAACAAGCAAAACGTTCCCAGGTACATCCCCAGGACTCTTATTATTAACAATCTCATGCCTATTCGAGTACTGCACATACACCGCCTTTCCCCTAAGCTGTGCAGGCTCCGAAGACGAGGCATAATACGAAACCATATTAATTGCCTGATTCAGCTCCACCTGCAACGCAAATTCACCAATTTCAAATTCCATCAATACAAAGCATAAACCACAAGTCCTCCATTTCATTCAAAATTGAACAGTTCAAACAACACATGAGCTTAAATTAGCTTACAAATTCGACAAATGCTTGATTGCGATTAGCACCAACGTTGCATTTGGTGTTGACGATTCTGCCGAATGGACTACAGAGCTCGACGAGCTCCTCTTCCGTGCACTCCCATGGTAGATTACGCAGGTGAAGGACCTTTGAAGGCGTCTGAGTGTACCGGAACTGAGACTGGCCTGAGCTCGCCATGGATTGTCTAGTTCTAGGGTTTGTGGAGAGATTTGCAGAGCAGGATTAGGGCTTTTGAAAATGTGAAGACGATGATGAGCTTTGCTCTGCTTGAACGAAGATGAAACGTAGTCGTTTCGTTCGAGCTTTCTTCAACGAGATGGTATTGTTGTTATTTGGAGAAAAACATTTGGTCCCTCGAGGTAGCAATAAAGTAACAATAAGGTGCTATCTGGTGAGATGGTGGGATACTGGGATATACTAATCGAGCGAAATCGGATACTATTAAGTCGGTTATCGTTGTACTCTTTTGCTATAATACGACGGGTCAATGATCATCGTTGTATTCGGGATATACTAATCAATCAAAATCTGATACTTTTAAGTGGGACGGTCATCGTCGGACTTGCTTGATGTAGTACGATGGGATCAATGGTTAGTTGAAAAGATTCATGAGAGGAAAAAGATAAATTGGGGAAAAGGAAGAGTACCGATAATAGGGTATCTCGTGAGGACTGAGGAGCTCTACTTGTAACGTCTCATAATTTCAATAAGCTTAACTGGGTTGAGAACACTACTCATACCAATAAGGTACACATTTCTTTTCGGAAATACATCCATAAGAACTCCAAGATTGCGTGCTTGGCTTGAAGTATTCTAAGGATGGGTGACCTACTAGGAAGTTCCCAGTGCGCGCACGAGTGAGGTCAAAATGCGCGGATTAGTACATGTGTTAGTCTGTGGGCCAGTATATCACCCCGGCAAAGTTAGCAGAAGTAACCTCGCGCGGCCCGTTGGGCCGGGGTCGTTACAAGTGGTATTAGAGCGGGACTATCCAAAAACTGCAGGAGTTAAGTGTCATACGGGGCAAAGTGCTACACCGTATGGACGGTGGGAGCCACCTCTTGGGCCTGTAAGGACGACATGGAGTAGTCTAAGGAAGGGTGACCACTGGAAAGTTCCTAGTGCACGCACGAGTGAGGACAAATTGCGCGGATCAGAATATGTGTTGGTCTGTGGGGTCAGCATTTCACCCCGACAAGCTAGCCCGAAGTAACCTTGTTGGCCCGTTGGACCAGGGCTCGGCCTAGTAATGGATCGGGTCTTTACACTACTTTTCGATTAAATATGTCACATTATTGTGATACATAACTGCTCACATACTAACACATTCACACTTTTACTATTCCCCTCCATTTTTTGAGAATATACAATTTACATTTTTTGAGAAACACACATTTACTTTATTGTGATACAATTATAAGTGCTCACATATCAATATATTCACGCTTTTGCCATTCCATCATTTTTCAAGAAAAACCCATTTAAATGTAATTCCGAAGACTATTGTGATGGGTGAGGAAATATGAGAGGGTGGAAGAGGATACAAGTTATAAAATTGGAGTATTATTTATTTATTAGTCATGCAATAACTAGTGTTTGTAAAACTTGTAATCCTTGGAAATTAATGTGCGTTAACGTACTATTTTTCTCCAATACTGAAGTGTATCTCGAGTTCGACGTTAATATTCATTATCAATCTGCTATTATTATACCATGATAATTTTTATTCACATACGAAGTACACTTGAGGACATCCCGAAATGGTATGGTACCATATCACTCTTTTAAAACAAAAGTAGCTGTATAGAGTACCAACATACTTAGAGCGAGATGGATCACCTTCATAAGAGAACAAAACACTTTTATATAACAAGAAGTATATATATTTTGCTAAGATTCACGTGTAATATAATTATCTTTGTCTTGTTTGAAATAACATAAACTATATTCAATCATTATCATTTCGTAGCGTAAATCTTGACAACTACTAACTTTTAAAGATAATCCTACTTTCACACATGATATTATGATGATATTAAAATTTAGAGAAAATTAATATTGCAGTACTAACTTTTTAAAAATATTTATCTAACGTGATAAGCTTTATTTGGATCGATAATTTTGAATTACACTTGAAAACACATTTGTCTTCATTGAAAGTACAAATAAAAAGTAAAATAAAAATATTATACAATCTTTATAACAGTTAAAGTTACAGTGAGATTATATTTTTTGACAACACTACCCATACGTACGAGGTGCATCATTCTTTTAAAAATTCCATAATAACTCAAATGCTAAGTTGTGTTTAGATCATAGTAGTCTTAGCATGGATGAATGAATGTGAAGTTTCCGTTGCGAACACCAATGAAGACAACCTATACAATATTTTAGGAGTGATAAGGGTGACAAAGTTTTAAAAGTGCCGGAGCAATACATGGGTACGTTGGGTTGATAAATGTGTAACATAGTAATAGAGTACGATAGATTATATTTGTCGTGTAAAAAGAAGAACGCGATTTAATATTATTATGTACATAATTGGTTTTTTAGTTGTAACGACTGACGAGTAGGATGAGTAATCGTATCGGCCCAAAGAGTCTGAGATTTGGGCCTCAATGGGTCGGGTACTCGGGTGGTTACCTTTTTTGAACAAATAAATAATTTCTGGTACAATACTTGTTCTATTCTTGTATTTCGTCGACAACTCTAAACCTAAATCATCACTCTCTGCTCTCTCCAAGATTCAACCTTGCAGAGCTCACTCTATTCGATTAAAGGTAACATCATTACTGTATTCAATTTCTTGTTGATTTCTTTTCATGATTGAAATTAAGATCCCCGAGCTATTTTCTTGATGATCCGTTCAGTTTCTCCGCCTTAGCTTTATTGGTCCAGCTGATGCCTTTGATAGTTTGATTATTGATTTTTTTTGGTTTCGTGATAGCTGTTTCATGCCTTTAGCTAGATAATTGATGGTGAATTAGGTTATTATACAGTTTAGATTGACAAGTAGTATTGAATTTTCGATATTTGACTCAGTGCTCGAATAGTTTAGTGTGAATTGGGATGTTTTCAAGGGTTTTAATGTTCATCATCGAATGATTTAGTCGGACGTATGATACTCACGAACATTTAGGAATTAGTGTTAGGTTAGGTCATTGGCGAATGTCATTGCGTGCGTGTCTGTTTCTTAGGTGTCATTTGACAATAAACAATGCATGTCGTCTTCGGAATAGAATGTGATTTAGCTTGATGGAATCTTAGCAACGTGTGATCCTAATTCAGTTTATGCGGTTGGGGAATAATGCATTAATAACCCGACAAGCTGATAACTAATGCCATACGTCGAATCAGGGCATGAGGGAATTTCGAAGGTTTTAAGTCCGATTCTTGAGTGATTTTGTCTGTGGTCCTCATCATACACTTATAGTTATTGGGGTGCTTCCAGTCAAATAGGTCATACTTGCAAAGATTTAGTAATTAGTGTTGGGTCTATTATCGAGAAGTGTCTTCTCGTGTGTCTCTCTTGTGTGTCATCCACACGTCCTTTGGCGAATAGAATGTGTATCAACCTGAAGATTCTTATCCATTTATTGTATTATTTTGTTAGTTGTCGCCGTACACATTTTTTTACACAAATGTTTCTAATAACCATGTAGATAAAATTATACCCGTGAACATTGAAGAACTGGCAGTTAGGTTCCGCATTGACAAATATCTTGGCATTGTCTTACTTGGCTGTTATCTAGCAATAAATTCCACACACCGTCTTGTGAAAAGAATGTGACAATTTGAGGCACCTTAGCAAAGTGCTACCCTAATTACTTGCACGAAGGTATGGCTGATGAAATAAACAACCAGACGAGCTAATACTAATGTTATTCTCACTAACCACACCTAGTTTGAAGGGATTGTGTAGACATGATATTTGGCATATTTTGAGTTCAGATTTATGCAGATTGAAGGAATTTTGAAGGGCTTGATGTACATTTCATGAGTGATACAAAAATGAACTAGCTTATGTTTCCTGATTACAGATATTCCTGTCTCTCTCTCTCTCTCTCTGGTGTCACTTGGAAGTGAACTCCATGTCATCTTATGTATAGAATTTGCACACATGATTAATAATTTGATGATGGCTTAGCAACGTACGTGCCTAACTCAATAAATGGTTGTGAGGGAATGAAGAATAAATAACGTGGTATGCTGATAGCAAAAGTCATTCAGACAATAGGTCACTTTGGGTTGGCACGTGACATCGTATAATTGGACTCTTTTTGGCTCTTCTTATGTGGTTGGCTCCTTTTGATCCCAACTGTCTGCTTTTGATTTTAAGCCGGATTTATCCATGTATAATTCATGATATTATACATGCTTATGTGCTTTATAAATTAGAGTCGATCCGATATGTGTTCTTGTTCGTAAACTAGGTTATAAGGGCTCTATTTTAAACAAATGTATATTACAGGGTGGTATTGTTTCATCCTGCATTAATATCATTTTCTCATTGTACTCTCTCTACCTTGACTGGAAATTCTCCAATCCTCCTTATTCACTTTCTTATGCTTTATTTACTATCTATCATATCTTAACCATTTCTATATACTCTAATTATTATTTATATTATATATAATACTTTTAAGTTATAACATCCCTGCCCAGCTCAACAAGAAGTAGAAGATGGGACTTATGTAGTATTAGGTATTCTTTTCTCTAAATTTACGTGATTTTTTCAATTTCAGGATGTCTGGCCACCGGAGTAATTACGGAAAGCGGCCTCGTTCACATTCTGACTACTCTGACAATGGCCGGGACAAGAGAAGAAATTCTGGAAGTGATAAAGAACAATTCTCTATCCGGCCTGATGATACCGTATTTCGTTACTTGTGCCCCGGAAAAAAGATAGGAAGTATAATTGGCAGGGGAGGGGAGATTGTGAAACAGTTAAGAGTCGACACCAAATCAAAGATCAGAATTGGCGAATCTGTGCCAGGATGTGAGGATAGAGTCATAACTATTTACAGTACTAATGAAGAAACCAATGATGTTGAAGTCAGTGAGGATCGTGTATGTCCCGCTCAAGATGCTCTATATAAGGTGCACGATAGAATTGTTGCTGAAGACACTGCGATGGATGAGGACAATGAGCAAGCACAAGTTACTGCCCGATTTTTAGTAGCATCTGATCAGATTGGGGGTATTATAGGAAAAGGTGGGCAGATTGTGCAGGGTATTCGTACTGAAACTGGAGCACAGATTCGCATTGTAAAGGATCGTTTGCCAGCTTGCGCTTTGAGTTCAGATGAGCTTGTTCAGGTAGTACTAGCACAAGTTTAGTGCATAGCCATGTGTATCCTTATTTTGCTTTTTGATTAATGGGAATTGTGGTCCACTGGCACTTTAAGCTTAAAACTGGCTAATTTAATCGACACCCAATGCAGTTTTTTCCTTAAAATATATAAGGCTCACTCTTATTTATTTGGTACATCTATATTAATAATCATTAAAACAAACCACTGTGTGTAACCATGGATTCTTTAACAATGTGTTATTGATTTATATTGTTCTTACGATAACTTTAAAACTAACTATTGGTGCATTTGTTGGATCAGATATCAGGTGACCCATCTGTGGTGAAGAAAGCTCTATATCAAATTGCATCTCGCCTTCATGATAATCCATCAAGATCCCAGCATTTGCTTTCTTCTTCATCTGCTCCGGCTGCCCACCCTTCTGGCAGTTCAGTGCCCCTAATGGGATTAACTCCTCTGGTCGGGGCTTATGGTGGGTATAATGAGCCTAGGTCTCTCTACGCAGCTCCAAGGGGTGAAACATCTGCAAAAGAGTTCTCGCTTTGTTTGATTTGTCCAACTGCTAATATTGGAGGTGTAATTGGCAAGAATGGCGCAGTGATCAACCAAATAAGGCAAGATTCCAGGGCATCAATCAAAGTCGATAGTAAAGCTGCAGATTCAGATGATTGTTTGATATCGATCTCTTCGAAAGAGGTAATTGTTACACAGTTGTTGGACTGATTTGGTTACTCTGTATTTTTAATTGTTCTACCTTGCACTTATTTTAATCATTTTCTAACTGCTTTCTAACTATAATTTTTTACTTTATTGATGATCAGATTTTTGAAGATTCCTTCTCTCCCTCTATAGATGCTGCTCTACGCCTGCAGCCCAGGTGCAGCGAGAAGGTTGAGAGAGACTCTGGTCTCATTTCATTAACCACAAGGTTACTTGTACCAAGTTCTCGGATTGGCTGTCTTATTGGAAAAGGAGGTTCTATTATATCAGAGATGAGGAGAAGTACCAAGGCGAACATCCGCATTCTCTCAAAGGATGATCTGCCCAAAGTAGCCTCTTCAGACGATGAAATGGTGATGGTAAGTGAAAGTGCTCTGTTCTCTGATCATCTAGGAGAAAAGCAACTGCATACATTGAAACTTCCTTCTTTCTTGTGTTTCACATCTTTCAAAGTGACTTGAAGTGTCAAACTCTTCAACTTATTTATTTGAAATTTCTGGTATGGCTTTATGCATGTGTCTTCAGATTTATATTTGCACTATCCAGTTATTTTTCTCCAAACGGCAAAGAGATTGAAAGTTATACAAATCTGATCTATTACAACATAGTGAACTGAAGCTCTTTACAATGCTCAGATTTCTGGAGACCCTGATGTTGCTAAAGATGCATTGGTACAAGTGGCATCTCGCTTGAGGGCCAATCTCTTCGACAGGGAGGGCCAATCTCCTTCTGGATTTCTTCCTGTTCTGCCCTATGTTCCGATGCCAGCCTCAGAGAGCTTGAAGTATGATCATGAAGATGCAGCTGGCCGAGGGCATGGGTATGCTTACTCTGGCGGCTATGGCCGGGATTTGTCACCCAGGGACACTTATGGTCGTTATGGTGGTCATCAGGTGAACTTTAGTTCGTAAAACAAAATATAAAGTATTTTTTTATTAATTAAAAAAAAAGCAAGGTGGTAAGTTGGAATTCTGCTTCTCCTCCATCTGACTATATTTTCTTATCATTGGCAGCCTTATGCATATGGCAGTTTATCTTCAGACCGGTCTGCTGGTCCTGGGTAAGATTTCAGTTCATCAGATTATAATTTGTTTTCATTGGTTATTTGGTATTAGTTAGTTTTAAAGAGGGAAAGGTGCAGTGGCACGAAGAAAAGTTAATGTTATGGTCATGTCATATTGTCCCTGATGATACAAAACATTCTTCTCCTCCCATGATCTAGAATTCTAGAGCAACCCATGTTTGAACATTACAAGTTGGATCAGTTTGAGTGATAATTGCAGAATAGTCTCTTTTCCTCGTTGGGAATATTGTATTTTCCAGTATTATATGTTACAAATGTTCTACTAATGTAGAACTATAGTTCATATATCATAGTTGCTAATTACCTGCTTCATCCAGGTTATCAGGGCGCCCTAGTTCACGTGGGAGAACCTACGACTACTAGTGATTGGTGTCAAGAGCACAGGTAGATTTCCAGATCACTTTATGCATTGTTATCACATCTTCACACAAGTCCTTATTATACTACAACACTTCTTGTGTAACGAGGCACTGTGACTAACTATGTTCTATGTTAACTTGTGCCTAGCACGTAATCCCCTTGCATTCTACTAATATTCCATAGTAACTACACACCTTTCCAGATTTATAAACAAAGGCGGCTTGTTTCCTTTTTTAATAAAAACACTAGACGGTCCATATTCTATGTATTAGAAACTACACAACACATATATATTGGTTCAAATTTCGTATTAGCACGGTGTTCATTTTTTGTCTAACTAAATCCCAAATAACTTATGTATTAATTCACATTTGTGGCCTTTTCCTTCCCACCACAACAGCTGAGATATCTGAAGTCTGATGTCATCCCCACCTGCCTTAACCAGAGGACCCGACGATACAGTGTTTGGAAACGATGGCCCACCTTGATGCTTTTCCTTACAAGGACCAACATTTGAAGATCTTACCCATCGAAAATGCCATGTCCAGACTACCAGACACCATACATCACCAAGCTTAATTTGTAGACTGAGAACCTGTGTCCTATATCCGATTTACCCCCTTAGACAGATGTTAAGATGAATTAGCTCTCAGTTGTGCTTACGGCATTTATGTTTCCTTTGATCTTTAAAGATTGTGAACTCCTTTTATTATCGACTGTAATGTACCTTTATGCAGTTTGTTTGAACTTGAAGATCGATTTATTTTCTACTCTGAGGTAGCATTTGTGTTATTGATGTGGTTTGCGGATGTCCAGTAAAAAAAGTGCGAAGTTTTCTTTTTTACATGTTGCAAAAACTTGTTTTTTCGTGTTTCAATTTGTGAAGAAAAAAAAACTCGGCTGTATTACGGAAAAGACAGATATGAAAAATCTCGAGTGATATTTTTCCGTGAATATCACTCAAGTGTTTTAAGGATTTCTAAATATATCCGATTGAAGTTTTAATCTACACGGGTGGTTATGATATGGAAAGACTTATTTTTCGTGACTTCAATGATTTCATTGACAGTAATACTGTGATACTAGCCAATTTGTAGAGCCTAAATTGTTTTACTTATCCAATTCACTCCCTAAACGAATATGTTAGATGATTCTATTGTTTTAGTTTCAGTTGTATCTTGTATGCTATTGCTAGGCCATGTATAATCCTTAATTTTAATTTTTATTTCTTTGTTTTAGTTTTGATGTCACTTGTCTTGCAACCATAGTGTACCAATTTGCTTGTTTTAAACTTGAAACTTGATTATGTTTTTGGCACTCAACAATGTGGGTTGGTTTGTTAATTGGTGTAATAATTTGGGATATTCAATAAGGAAAGTACTTTATTTCATTTAATTTTATATTTTTTATTATATTAAAAAATGATTTTGAATCTGTGACTACTTACTTATGAGGCCTTCGCTTTGCCAATCCAGCTAAGTACTCGCACATGAATTCTCATAAAAGGTTAGCCATAGCTGCATATGTACTACTTATTACATATTGTACAGATTTTGTATTGCTTTAGCTTGTATATACTTTGTATTGATTTTTCAAAATGGTTGGGATGACAATTTTTCTTTTGTTACATAGGTATGGTATGAAGTACTAATAATAAAACATAGCTTGATATATTGAGTCGACAATATTATTTGTTAAACTTTTGCTTTTTTTTTTTATGTTGCGAGAGATAAATAATATCATTCCGGTTTTCAACTTACTTTCACGTTAGTGCAAGTTAATGTCGCTCAGGTTTTCAGGCTTTCAGGTTAGATTCAAAGTTTGGCTTTTTTTTTTTTTTTTAAGAGGCAAATCTATTCTAATCCTCCCCCTACCCAATTCCAACCTTATATCACCAAATAA
>JAYMSL010000841.1:0-20344 GCA_036897195.1 Plantago coronopus
ATCTGTAAAATGTTTTTCACTAATTTGCAAGATGTTTTTTATGTATCACTAAGTTGCAATAAAGATTTGAAAGTAACACTATTTTATAATTTTCTCTTCTAAAATAATAAATGTAAATTGACATATATTTTTTACTATAATACATATGTTTAAAAACTTGTGTGATTAAAAAAAAAAAAAAGCTTATGTGATCATAAGTGTTACTTACACATGCTGCAAAATGTTGTTAAACAAGTGGAGCCGTACTCGGCCTCTAGCAAAAACTAATAAAATAATGGGATCGAGTAGCTTGTAATGTGTTCAGGAAATATTGAGTCTTACTAAGTTTTAACAAACCTTATCCATTAAATATTGAAAACAAGTATGACATATATAAACTCATTAAATTAATAAAATCTTAATGAGTACTATCGAGTCAAGTCGGGCTCATCAAATTAATTAACAAGCATAAAATAAGATTTAAGCTCAACTTGTTTACCTTATCGAGCGAGACTAGATCGAGACTTAGATTAAAACTGAACGAGTCGAGTCAAACATAACCTCCCGTTAAGACTTGACTCACATAACAACTCCACTTATACCATACAAAAAAAAAAGTATTGGCCGTGTACTTGTATTTATGATAAATACGCGTTGAGCATATCACTCTGTTCTTATATAAAGTCAATCTTGGGCAGTACAGCTTTTTCTTAGATACATGAAAAAATTGTATAAACCCCTAGACACGGGTTTTGAACATGTTGGAGCTAACAAAATACTTTTTTTCCTATGTTATATATACTTCTTCCGTTTCGCCTGAACCTTTCCATTTTGGTTTTCGTTGGATTTTTTTCAATAAAAATTACTTTTAGAAAACATTGGAGAAAAATTATAAAATTGTGGTAGACCGTTTATGATATAAACCGGCTAATGTTGTTTGTATGCTCGTCTCCGGCTCCGCCAACTAGTCTTTGTAAGAAATTAAAAATATCATTTACCAAACATCCATCCCGGCCTAGGTTTTTTAGCCTGAATTTTATGTAAATTTTGTTCTGATATATGGAACGATCTAATGTGAGGTGAGGTCCAGGTGTCTAATAGCAGTCCATCTGTTCTATAAATATAAGCTCAATATTACAATATTAGTTGGACATGACGTGGATAATATGTAAATAATAATCAACAAAATAGGAGAAAATCCTGTTATTCACACATTTCAAAAAGAAAAATTAATATACAAAAAATCAACCAAGCCCGGCTGCACCAACGATGGTGACCCAACCTGGTCCCTGGTGGCCGGAAAATCGGCACGCACAAAAGGGCCATTTAGACGGCGGTCGCAACTCATTTCCCACAAGTCGGGAAAACGAATTTCACATAATTTCCTTTTTTTCTTTTAGAAACTTAATTAATGGCTTATTTTCATTTCATGAAGAAGTGAAATTCCTAGAAAGAAAAGTTGCTTTCACTAAGAAATTGAGAGAAAATTTTACACCATACATTCAAGTATCTAACACATTCAATTAATTCACGTGAGATAATTGTAAACATCAACCTTTTATCTTTTCAAATGTTAAAGAAAAAGCATGCGTACACCCTCTAAATCCAAATCAAGGTACGCGTATGCATTCCGAGGTAGTGAAAACTCAAATTCTTTTAACGGTTTGTTCTTTGCTAAAGCATATTGTTTTTTATTTTTTTTGTTAAAACTACGAGTTAAGGTGGCTTCCAAGTGCTTAGAGTGTATAGTTTTCCCAACCCTCCATTTTTCTAGCATGTTCGACTCCAGGACAGGTCGTGGTCAGGAATTAGGGGTATAAGTTGGCAATTCGACACAGTCATGACCTAAAAGGAGAAATACTGATCGACAATGATTCTAACGAGGGGCCGTGTCCGGTTGGTAATGTCATTTTTCTTCAAAATCCAAGACTTCCCACTAACAAACCTCCTTCACTCATACAATTTTAGGTCATACGTTATAGCATATTGTTACTACATCTTAGTGTTATAAAGTATGTCGTTACAGTGGAACATAATAACGCACATAATAGTGAAGAAAAGTACAAACTATTGTGACCTAGACTTTAGCAACGAAATGAATATCAATTGGTAAGACGCTTCAACTTTAATCAATAGGTCAGGGTTCGAGTCACTTTCTTTGTCGTTTCCAAAATGAAAAACTTGAATTGGACTTTTTTTTTTTTCTTAATTATTTTCTTAATATTATAGGGAAGTACTTTATTTGTGTAGGAATATTGGAGAGGCTCTTTTTCTTTGAGAGTCATTTTCTTTTTGAGAAAAATGTAGACATTCACACAGGAGAAAACAAAATAGAGAAATATGATCCGTGGACTTGTGTTAGTAAAGTAAAAGGAATAATTTAACTTGATACTAGTATCTATTCTCTTCCCATTTTCTACAAAACTCTGCACTGTTCTTTTTCGAAAGACCTTTTTGGGGTAATACTATCATAGATATTCTTGATTTAACATGCACTAAAGCAATGAAAAATGAATCATCAATTCCATGGTTTATTCGTGTACGTTTAATCTTGCAATTGCTTGTTTTATTTGTGAAAAATGTATGCATGCACTTACTTACCTTTCATACTATATGTGTGTGCTTTACAAACATTATGAATCCTTTCCGCGAAAATCTTGGGAAATACCACTTATTTGTGGACTTTTCAAAAAGACCACTTACTGGCATCATAATATGCGATGTTATCAATACAATACCCAATGTTACTAATATATTATCTTATTTGTGGACTTTTCAAAGATACCACCTAATGACATCATAACATACGATGTTATCAATACAATGTTAAATGTTCAATGTTTCTAATATGTTATCATATTAGTAATATTAGTAACATTGAACATTATATTGATAACATCGCATATTATGATACTATTATGTGGTCTTTTTGAAAAGTCCACAAATAAGTGGTCTTTCCCAAGTTTTTGTAATCCTTTAATACTATAAGTGTGTGGTTTACAAACTTTACTTCATAACACAACTAATAGTCTAATAGGTACGTAGTATAAAGTAATTAGTCATTTGTGTTCGCGATTGAAACTTTACTTGACTAGTTTCGACTCAACTAATAACTGATAAAGTAATTGTTATTATTTAGTAAATTAGTCATTTGATTCCTCAGAAAAACAAATAGTCATTTGAGTGTGCGATTCAAACTTTACATGTGAGAAGTTTCATGATAGTACAGATGGGAAAAACAACAAATTTGTTGTTTGCAAATGTGGTGGACATTACATATGATAGAAATGATCATTTTACTTATCTTGATAACAAAGCAATTTAATGGCAATAAGCATCAAATTGTAAAATCGGCACAACCATGTGAAATCGTGTTTACATATAATTGGAGGCAGACACGCGTATTGTTACATATGTTCATTGTTTAGTGATACTTAATTACTTGAGTGATTGTGATTTGTGACAAATCATTGGGTTTTCATCATAAAGTGACGTTTTTATGCCAGAAATCATATCAAAAGGGAATTTTCTTCCTTAAAAAGTTCTTTAGCTGAAGTCGGCTTGTTTGTTTGTTTGGTGACTGTTTATATTGCCATTAGACGTATGTATTAACCACTATTTTCACCATCACAACCATCGGCCCTTTCTATAAATACTCTCTTGTTTTCAGCTAACCATTTCGAAAGTGAACTGAACCGAATGAATTTGAATGAAATATAAATTTGAATTAATCAAATCTGAATTAAATTGAATGGATTTGAATTTTAAGTTGAAAAGAACAGAGTCTCACTCCCTCCCTCCACAACGCGTCCAACAACACTCTTTTAGATTTTTGACAGATTTCATATTATTTCTCCCAAATTACAAGTTTACCTTAAATTCAGATTTATTCAATATAGGTATATTCTGTTCAGTTCAGAATTATGGAGTTCAAATTTCCTTTTTCTTTTCTTTTTTAAGAAGTAAAATATATTGATTATGTACGAGAAGTACAAAGAAAATAGTATATCCAGGGAGAAAGGATCTCCACCAAAATTAGAACACCATCTTGCTTAGGCTCTATTCTTTTCAGCTGAGGATTTCAGAACTGAACTGAACTGAACTTAATGGATTTGAGGTGTAGTACAAATTTGAACTAACCAAATCTGAATGGATCTGAACTGAACTGAATGGATCTGAACTTAAGTTGAAAAGAACAGAGCCTTAGTATTCTACTTGGCGTGACGTATCCAAACCTCATTTATATTTGAAATAAGTTTAGTTCAGTTTAAAAACGATTTACATCATACTAAGCTAGTTTGAACTGAATGAAGTTGACAAAATTCACGCGATATATGAAATACATTTCATTTACTTTGAAATTCATCGATGTTTCAACACGGTGGGACGGAGAAAGTAGTATATTATTAGTTGGAAAGAAGATGGAGGATTTAGTATTTCCTTTCAAGTTTCAACAAAAAAACGAACTAACAATCTAGACATCTAGTTAGTTGGTTGTTTTGGTGTTAGTAGGTAAAATTTGAGCAATGCCCATTTATATTAGTTACGTTTTGAAGAGTACTATGAACAAAAATATGAAAAAGGAAAACTATATGTGGAGTGTGGATATTATTCATATTATATGACTCATTTGGACCTAATTAAAATTAGGCTACCCGATCCAACAACAACAATTTCCAAAATTAACAAAATTACAATCTTCTTCCAAATCTTCACTGTCCAACGCATATCCCCTATAATCCACCACGTTTTCATTTCTTGGTTTTTCTAAATTCATTGAAAATCTTCGAAATGAACCGTTTAACAAAACAAACTTGAAGTTAAAGTGAATTGAACAGAATAGAACCTTACACCCTATTCTTAACCCTATTATTTACTAAGTCTCGATATTCAATGAGTAACTCTCATGAGAGCGGTTTTAGTTACACTCTTGTAGTCTTGTTATTCTGATTTCCGAACAATGTACATTTCCTTGTGTATTTGACGAATTATCAACCACAATGTCTAGATATACTGTATCGTCCTGCTGGTATGTGCAAGACCATCGGTTATGTCAAAAGTGAGATGATCATATTTTTTATCCTTGCTTTTGCCGGTTCCAAGAAAAATGGATGTTAGATATATAGTAGAGATCTTATTGGAGAATTAATATAATCTAACTAAATCTATAGTGTACAATCGTAATCTAACTAGATCTCTACTATATATCTAACAAGAATTCCAAGAAGGTTGACGAAAACACTTGAAACCATTATATCACATCACTGATCACACATAGTACATTTTTATCTGTTCAACTTCGACCCGAAAACAAGAACAACAGCGACACAAATCTACAGCTCTAACGGATTCGACTGAACAAGTAACAAAGAGCAAGGGACACACAGCTATTGCAAAGATAAAGGGCAAAACTGATGTTGCAGAAATAGAGAAATTATTTGCTACCGGCATGTTTTAATTTTATCGCATAACGTTCCTTTGTGTTTTCAACAACTCTGTAATGGCCTTTTTTAGGGATTTAGATAGTTTTGGTGCAGAGTTTCTGAAAACACAGGCAGAATTTATGCAACAGAAATAAACATACGAGGTTTTATGCAGTACATACTCAAGGAGATAGCTCTCTGATAGAAGTCAGGCTAGGCTCCCAATCTGGCTCTCTCAATAACCTTGGTTTTGGAATCGGCGGTTTAAACTGTTTCCTCTGTTTCACTTGATTTTTAGTAGCATAATCAGACCACATTTTTTTCTTCACGAAAAAGTCGCTTGCAGAAGAACTAAAGGACACCCGGGAGTGATCATCTACTATCTCTTCAATGTCTGCAGCCTGTATCACAGGTTCTTTACTAGACTCACTATGGCCAGTTTCTTTCTTCACGCCCTTTCCTGATTTTCTACGCTTCAGTTTCTCCACAGTAGTACAGCGAACGATATAGTATTTATTTCCAGGCTGCAGAATATCATCAGATGATAAAGTAGATTCGTGCGGACGCTTGAAGACATCTGGCTTTGCAATACACATACCTGGATATTTTCTAATCAGCTTAGAAGCCGGAATAGCATTCTGGTACATTTCTATTCGCCCTCCAGCATGGACTATCCGCACAGAAATTTCTTTGATTTGTTTACTCACGCTCAGCGAAACAGGATCTTCGTGGACTTGGAGATCATCTTTCCTGCTGAAGTCTCTGTGAACCACCGAACTAGGCCTGAAACAGGAACACATCTTCTGCTTTGGGACCAGAAACTCTTCAAATCAATTTGACCATGAGTCTGGTTTTAATAACTCCAACTTACTGTTGATATGTCTGTTCTTGCTAAACCGTATCTGTGACAAGGAACCAGCCTTTTGTGTTTTTCTTTGCAAGCTTTTCCTTGTTTGCGCTTCTAAAAATGGAACATCGATAACTCCTATGCTCTGCGATACCGACAGTTGTTCGTCATGTAGCTTCTCGGTAACTCCTCTTACGGTGAAATCAAAGTAATAGATGAGCAGAAAACATAAGAAGGCATCTATCTACCTTTGTCATTTATCTAAAAATAAACCGTATGATTTTTCATGTGCCAATCTTGCAAACACATCCTCGTGTCTATATCGTACGCCCAAAGCCCAGATAACACCTGTCTTTCAAGCTTCTTCTTTCTTCCACTGATCCAGTTGTTATGGATAACAAAGCAACCCTTATTCATGCATACTTTGTTTGTATCTTTTTCCTCCCACAGCTCTAGGTATGCACCGTTTGGGAAGAGGTCCCGGTTCAAGAAATGAACCAGTAAGTTAGTAGCAGGCTCCACGCATTGATAGTCACCTACTCTGTTGGATCCACCATATCCACATAACGTGTCATAGAAGCTTGGCTGTTCGGATAAGTTGGACGTAGCTGCGTGTTTCACCACCTTCTCCAGCGCTGCAATGGTTATATTATCCGAATGAGCATAATAGAAACCAGAGTTGAGGCGCCGAGGCATGTTTACTGGTCCTGCAAGATGGGAAAAAGAATAAAGTTCCTCGTATTCTTTTGAGCATGTACTCGTATTTGCAACTTATAGTTGGAATGCTTGAGCATCGCATAATTGTTAAAAGAAGTTTCCAAGAGCCTAATAAAATCTTCTCTTGCTAGCCTACCAACGTACCTGATGTTTTGTATTCATCGGACTGTACCACTAGAACAGAGGGGCCAAACGAACTAAGATAGGCTAACGGATTCTTGAACCAATACACGTCCACATCACTCAACAGAATATTATATCCAAGCTTCAAAATATGCAGAACCATTCGAGACTTGACTTTAGTTACTCTTGTAAAGCATTCAGTCCCAAAATGGCAGTCATCGAAGCTAATATTACTTGGAGGAGATGCACACTTGATCACTGGCAGACCCTAGCATTATAGGAACAACAAATGTTCAGACAGACAAAATATTCATGTCATTGACAATGCGTACTATAGTGTTTCAGACCTTTCTTAAACAAGAAGACCATGGCTATTATAGGCATTAGGCAGACAGAAAATATATGCTTCTTGAATTGCTAAATTAGTAGGACAATATATCATTATATAAGTTCAGAATCATGTTTACCATCTTTGCACAGATGACAGATGCAACAATAACAATGAGTGCGTACCCTACCCCAAGCCCCACAGGATCGAAAGACGCACCAGAAAACATCTAGAACTGCTCTTTAATGATATATATTGAGATACTTAAGAGTAGGAATACTTTGCAAACTTCAATGAATATTCACAGACATTCTTGGATTATGAAAAGTGACTGACCTGCAAGATGGAGAATTCATAAACATCATCATCAAGAGCACAGACCAAAAAATTGGACACCTGGAGATGCCGCAGCCTACACGCCCAGCTCATTAACATATCCTTGTAGCTATATCCAGCAATACCCAGTATAACAGTCTTGTTCTGATCAGCGCGCATAGATAGGATAGACTCAAGGGAAAACGGGAGTGAGAGTGATTCCAATAACCTCACCTGTTTTTGCACAAAACATCCTTTAATTCTTTCTAGTGATTTTACCACATCTAAACATTCCAGCATTTTCATTTTCTTCACTGGCAAAAGGATGCCCTTTTTCCTTATGAGCGGATAAGCAATATTTTGATCTGTATTCACTAAAACATAATCTCCGTTGCAATCAAAAAGCTTCAGTAGACTGGAAAGTTTAGCTTCACGGAAAGAAAATGACCCGTAAAGTTCCCCAAGAATTGAATTTCCTATTATTCCCGAGCTATTTTCAAAGTCGAAATTCTCTTTATCGAGGTCATCAGGGGAGAAACTTGACATAGTTGAACTTCCATCTATAACAAGCCTGAAGTCAGAGATCAATGCTTCTGTCAAGATCCAATGGTTATGGATTCCCTTACCGTACAAGAAGGGGGGAAGAACACCCTTGTGAAGAGGAAGATCTCCATTGTTCCATGCGATAAGCATTCTATCTTCACAAGATCTCCAGCGACATTTCTGAGCAAGAAATTCCTGCAACTGATGGAGATAATGGTTTCAGCAATATAACTTCTCATGTACTATATGCTTCACAAGAGGAAATCCACCTTCTTATTATAACTTAGAACTTGCACAAAATCCCTTGTATATTCAGAAACCTACAACTAATCAATCCCCTTGAAAAGGATCTCTCTTTGCAGATTTTATGAAAATACAATTAATAGTTTATCTGCATACTAAAAAAACTGGTAACTTAACTGCTGAAAAATGTATATAGCTCTTTTGTACCTTCTGCAATCCAACATGTTTACCATCATTTGTCAACCATTTTTCACCATTGGAATCTAAATGGTACGGGAATTGGGACGTAGTTTGTGAAGAAGCAACAAGAAGCCAATCTTCATCAAGCTTGTGAGCATATCTCAAGGATTGTATGAAGTTCGAAAAGAGGATGGTGTCAGGATCGATCAGTACAGAGATATCGGATAATGATGCCAGAGATCTTGCCACCATTGAATGGAAAAATGGGGTCCCAAGAAACCTAATGCATAATGGAACATTTATAATAGGACCAATTATTAGGAAATTACATGTCCAAGAAACCTCAAAAGAACTATCCCTCATTGTTTCAATAACTCAATCCAAGGTTTTTAACTATCGCGCAGATGATCAAATATTCACGAAAGAGGCCACTAATCATTAAAGTTATCAATGATCAAATAACGCACAAATTTCATAAACATACTGGACCATATATTGCCAATATATCGAATTTTCATGACAAAAATGTACAGATTTCAAAGAATGCTACTAATTCATATTCCATGACTGCTAGTTAAAGAAAATTGTCAAGAATACTCACGTAAAGTCAATGTCGCGCTCAACCGAGACCCGAGAACCAAATGAACCAGCAAAGGAGTAAACAGAAGGATGTTGGCTGAACAGAACAACACTAACATTCTCCGATAAACCAAGCCATGATCTTACAGCAAGAGCCTGCCTTTCTCCTGTCAAACCAACAAAAGGCCTTGGTGCAGTAAAAAGAGTGATCTTGGGGCAACCCACATCACCAAAACCAGCAGTAAAAATCTCTAGTGGTTTCTTAATCTGTTCCCTCCCAAAATTGGGCAGCATTTGAGTACAATAGAATGAGAATCCAATCAAGAAAAACCCAGAAATCCAAACCAACCGTAGTCCACTCTGCAATGCCTACAATATCACAAGACAAACACATCATTGACCCATTCAACAAGTTCAGATTTGAACAAGGGAAGATCAAAAGTTCGAACATTTTGTGTACCTTCTTGCTGTAAAAGATGGGGAGGAAACGAGAAAACCGGAAATCCATTTCTGCAACTGCGTTGTTACCTGTGAGGTGAAGTTAAACAGGGGGAAAGGGGTTGAAAAGAGTGGAAATGCAACAACCATTTTCAACAATTGCGTGAAACTGCACTAGCTTTGGTGAGCAAGAGCATGTGATAGAGTCACAGTTCTCGCAACTGTCGATTCTACGCAAGCTATTGCATTCATTAATTAATTCCCTAATCCCGTCGCATTTCTTAGTTATCCACGTTCAATACAACTGAAATTTTTTGAATTAAACTGAATTCAATTATAAATTTAGAGGGTAAATAACTGAATTGAATAAACCTAAACTGAACCATGGTGAACTGAACTTAGTATTCGTATTTGAAAGTGTATATTAGATAAAAACATTACATTATTAACGATGAACATCGGCTTTAAGTCTTTTCTTTCCCGTATTTTATAAGCTTAAAAGTATATTTTTAGCTATGCATTAGCATTTTAATGAAAAAAAAAACATTGTTGATTTTACTAAAAACACAGTCTATCATCTCTTACAAATCTTATTAATAATCTTATCTTATCAATTTTCATAAATAAAAGTCTAATAGGAGACGGTCTTTGTGTAATAAGAGACAATAGAGAAACTTTTGGAAAAGTCCACTAAATATGGTCCTTTCGAAAAGTCCATTTAAAAACATCATCTATTTACAATATAACAACAATTATTTTAATATGAATATCAATTATTTACATCAAACATCAACTAATTACAATAAACATCAACTATTTTTCAATAAACATCAACTATTTTGCAATACAAACGATTTACCATGAAACATCGACTATTTACATTAAACATCAACTATTTTGCTATGAAATAATCGACTATTTACATTACGCATCAACTATTTTATCACTAACATCAACTATTTATAAATTATAAACTGTCCAATCATAAATATCAAATATTTATAATAAACATCACCTATTTTAGCATTAACATCAACAATATTAAGTAGACTTTCTAAAAAGACCTTTTCCTAATAATTAGTATAGATGATATACAAACTACTCCCTCCGTCCCACAAAACATTACCCGTTAGGGTTGGCGCGCAGTTTAAGAAAATGAGTTAAAATAATTTAGTAGAAATGAAAAAGTAAGTGGGGTAGGTTACTTTTTGAGAATGTGTGGTGATAAAGAAATGTATTGATATTAAAATAATGTTTTAGTGTGTGGGGTAGCTTCCTTATTTAGTAATGGGTAAAGTTTTGTGGGACGTCCGAAAATGGAAAGTGGATAAAGTTTTGTGGGACGGAGGGAGTAAAATATTTCACGGTTGAGACTCTCACGCGGAGAGGAGAAACTTCATCTTATATCTCCAACCTTTGTGACCTGTGTAATATCAACCTTAGTGCAAACTATAATTTCCGCTAATGCAAAATAAGAGAGATTTAAGTACATATTTGAAAACAGCAAAAACGTTGCAATGGTTCTGACTTGCTAAATGTTGACAAGTTGAAATCTTGCTAATGCCCTGATGTGAATTTAATTGCACCATAATCATATGGACCACATTCAAGATTGTGACTTAGCTGCATGCTTCTAGAGTTTGACCTATACAATAAGTGGCAGGGCTAAGGCATAGCGACTAAATTAAATTCGTTTGAAAATCTATGAACTGAACTGAATGAAACTGAACGGAATTGAATTTGTCTGACATGGATGAAACTTCACAAAACTGATTTTAAGGTAACCTGAACACAACCTAAGTTACTATCGACTTGATATTGGTATTAGTTGAGTACAAAAATGCACCATGGATTTCAGAAAATCTCAGTCTGAGTCATGCATACTGAATTGGTGATACTTAAGAAGTGTGCACGAATTAAAAAAAAAAAAAGATTAATACCACAGACGCTACAAAAACAGAGCTACATTATATCAAAACATCCAATTGTGATGTTAGGTACTTGCTGAACTGCCATATACACTCTCCTTGACAGATCGATCCAGATCTGTCCTTGTAAAATAATTTCTCTCAACCTCATAACCTGATCGACCCAAACCAGGTGGGTGCAGTGTACTTTCATATTTCCCAAACCGAAGGGTTACCTAGCAGATAGTTTGTAATTCTCCAGCTTAGTGCGCACATAATTTCCACTATCTTCTCCTGTGAGAGGGTGATCTTGACCTTGATCTTGATGGTGGTTGCTTTCCCCTGAAAAGGCAAATTCATATGTTCACAATATATCTTTTAACACAAAATTCAAGTAATTATTAATATTCACCTGATAAGATACTTGGATTCACAATGGACGGATATAAGTCATATAAGCTAGAAAAACGTATCAAAGAGATGCAAAAGTACCTGGTGGTCTCCAGAGAAGAATAAGGAGAATGCCTGCGCTTAGAATGCTTGCTATGAGGAGACCGCGAAACTTGTCTAAAAGAAAACATTGCATGCTAAGACAAGTGAATATAAGACATAAAACTTGTTTCTGCGATTTGAGGCACTTTTCACTATAATTTAAACAAAACAACCGGTTGTAACAATGCGACTGAACAAAAGTGCACAGTTTTCTTAGGTAGGACTATCAGAATCAAACAGAATATGAGAAACAACAGAGAACATTTCTTCCTCTGACAAAAATACATCAGATAAAGTTGGCAGTTCAATTACATATTATTTGCATTTGTAATGGAAGCAGGGGCATTGTTCTTGCAGGTTCATACATAATCTTTCACAGATGAGGCAGAGGAAACCTAGCCTATCACTTATGGGTCATTTGCTCAGAAACGAAGAAATGAAACAAAAATAAAGAAAGAAAACACACACACACACACAAACAAGCAATGAAAGAAGAGTAAATTAGGCCTCTGGCCAAAACAAAAGCATAATACAATATAATCTATCAAGCCATCAGATGAGGACAAAAGGTGCCAAGAGCAAGAAGAAAGATAAGAGGCTTCTTCAGTACATAACATAACGATGGTCTCTGCATGATCATGGTTCTTGACAGTCAGGGACTTCAGAAGAATAAACAAGCCCGTTCTATCATAAATTAAACGAATAGAACTCATCAGCTCAACCTTGAGTCTGCCTCATTCATATTAGCTACCCTGGTCCTCAGGAGACAGTCATATAGATACAATATTGTCTCATGAATCATTTAGAGGGCCACTGAAGGACTAAACTAAACTTTCATTCAGACTCTATATTATCCCATAAATCTCGTTTGTCAGCCTAATTCTTCCATAGGGGTGAAGTATGTATTATTTTGCCGCAGATGCCCACAAAGAATACACCTGAGAAAGGCTATTTAGTCCATGTGGATGAAAATCAATAAGCTGCCTTGGCCAGAACTATGTGATTGTTAGAACTTATATAGTAATATGCACTGGACCTTACTAATAACTTAATGTTATGTTGCCTATAAATATAAGATCATAGTTAATATAGGTAAAGAACTGCAATACTGGTCAAAAGAGAAGGAATTTAATTTCTTTTGACAACAAAATATACAAGCACAATTCTATGGGTACCATTATCAACATAGTAGGACAGTATTTTTTGCAATTTCACTACCACCGATAGTGAATACCACAACTAAGTGTGCTAGTCATGGTTTTTCTTTTCTTTTTTTTTTTTTGTATGGTAAGATTGGAATTGTATCATTGCGTCATCTGCAAGGAGATGGGCAGTTGAGTTGGCTATCTGGAAGCTATTCCAATTCATTTTCATTTGGTCTATTCTGCATTATCACAGATAGAGAATAGTATTGCTGGACTATAAAATCAAATTTCTTAAAGAATTCCTGTATAAACTAAAACTCTATAATTGTTCCAGTAATGTGCTTTCAAATCTGGCAGCAATGTGGTGCTACCATACGCGCGGTGGTTAATTTCTTTTACTACCAATGGAAGTACCATCACATGAACATATGCCAGTGGTAGTTGGTAGTTGGTAGTGAAAATTCTTAGTGTTGTGTGTGCATGTGGTAGTTGGTAATTGGGTATTTACTAAAACTACCACTGGTTCATCCCTAAACGTGCGAAACTCTGAATGGCAAATCTGCATATCAGTATGCTATATGCACCAAGGTGTTTCATAGTAATCAATATTTTCATTGATCAAAATATTCCTTACATCAGTTGCATTGCATGAACAATTAGAAGCTAAGTTAAGTGAAACCAAATACAGTATAAAACATATAATTGTAGATCCTATGAAAAATTAAAACCTGAGAACTGAATATTTGGAACAGGACAAACAAAATGACAGAAGCGCACGGAGGAATGTGATCACAGAGTTCAGTGATTGAACGAAAATATTTCTACCATAAAAACTTCCATTTCAACTACCAGGATCTGGAAGTCATAAATGATTAATATTGCTTCCAATGACAAATCCCAATGAATACATGAACACAGATGAGAGTAGATCTACATGAATTTCAAGCAACATCAATCCCACATCACTTCGAAGTGCAAGCCACTGGTTATAACTTACCTATGACATGCAGATATTTGTCGAAAAAGTACATCATAAATTCACATAACTAACATGTGCCTGGGGAGGGGGTATAGAAGAGGTATTTTACACAGTTAAAACATGGTACTCGCAACAGAGAATACAAATACAGTGAATCCGTGTTTGTTACAACTTACAAATACATAGTCCCTTAGTCTTTAGCTAAATTAAATACCTTTCTCTTTCTCGTCAAGAAAAAGTATTAAAAAGCAAATGTTTCTGAACCAGAGACAAATTTAGAGTGCAAAGCTAAGCATTATACTGACAATAAAGAAGTATCAGAGTGTGTCTTCCTTTTTAGGGGGAACTTTACCTTTTTCTTGCCCTGATAGGTGACGGTGATTTATACCGTTTTGAATGGCGCGATCTCCTGCTTCACACCAAAAATAAATAGAATTACAAAATATACAGTATAACTGACTAGAATGCATATATACTTGATACCAGAACATACCTTCTAGATTCATCTGAGGACTGATCACTATAATCATTTGCATGGCCAACCGCTGATTTTTTCTTGCTCTCTCTGTCCTTACCATCAACAGAAGGAGACCTATGCCGTTTATGTCTGCTGCTGGAATCACCAGTATTATTATGTCTAGATCTTTCCTTCTTCTCATCTCTAATTTTATCTCGCCTTCTCTCATCTGTGTCTTCTTTATCTCTACTTCTTTTGTTTTTCCCTGCACGCGATGCTCCATCATAGCTATCACCAGGAGACTGCCGTTTCCTCGATTCAGAATCCTTCTTCTTTTCATCAGTCCTACCTTTCTCCTTCCTTTTGTCTTTTGAACCATCGTGATAGTCTGTCTTCTCGTCTCTTTTATACTTCTCTTCTTGCCTTCTATTCCCTTCATCTCCCTTTTTTCCTGATCTTTCCTTCAAAATTTTGGACTGAGTATCATCTTTCGGAGTGGAGCTCCTTCTATATTCATGTCCATTTTTTTCAGACCTATATTTTATATGATTAGTTCTAGAGCTATCATTTTCCGTGCTTCTTTCAACTGATCTTCCGTTTCTCTCAGAAGCCTTTTCAGCTACCGATTTGGGATTAAGGGTGTGACTGCCATGTCTAGACTCTTCCACTGTTACAGACAAGGATTTATTCGAGGGACGTTGATTATCACTGATCAGCAATTCTCCAACTGCCCCAGCATCATTTGATTCAACTGACAACTTTGAAGTATAATTACTCCGTTCTACTCTGGCTTCATTTGAATTGCCATTTTGAAGAGTAGAATGGTCTTGCAAATTCTTGGCTGAGGATGAGTGCAGATGCTTGGAGCTTTCCTTTGTCTGCAAGTTGCCAGAATGTTGTATCTCATCATCTTCCTCATCTGAAGCATAACTAGCTAGACCTAGTACATCTCCTACAGAGTCTGAAACAGAGTTTTCACTAGCATCATCAACTGCATGAGCCTTGGTTGAGATCAGAACCCTGGCTGATGCTTTGGGTGTTGAAGTAGCTTGCGTCGATGGAACTACTTTGTCGTTTGACAAATTAACATCATTGGCAACTAGAACAAAGTAACAGAAGATTCATTACTATGCAAGTGGGCGAGTTGGATCGCTGATCACATGGTGAAGTTATCAACATAAAAGGCTAGAAGCTGAAGGTACAAGTCTCACCTTCGATTGAGAGGTCATCTTCATCTAGAACTTTAGTTGCTATTTCATCAAAGAGTTCATCAGTGACCTGCCAAATATCTTGAGGGTCAATAAAAATTTGTGAACCTAATGCGGGTTATACCAATAGACCAGTTGCAACCTTCAGAAGAACTTCTGTCAGGATACGTTTTATTTCCTGATTAATTGCTGCATTTCTGGCTGCTTCCACCTCTTCTTGAACCTAGCAGATAGATAGTGACCACATAATCAGAAAAGTGATCGTATCAGATAAATGGGAAGGAAGAAAAACAAAACCAGAAAAGGACTTGAGCATTACAAAAGAGCATCAAGATTTGTAAAACAGAAGGTCACGAGTATTCTCGTTGTAAAATACTGTTTAACACGGAAAACAGTGATAAAGAACCTCATGTAAAGAGGTTGTTGGGGGGGAAGGTAGAGCACATATAGAAAAAAAAAACCTCATCAGCATTCTCAATTTC
Source organism: Plantago coronopus (assembly GCA_036897195.1). Classification (NCBI taxonomy): domain Eukaryota; kingdom Viridiplantae; phylum Streptophyta; class Magnoliopsida; order Lamiales; family Plantaginaceae; genus Plantago; species Plantago coronopus. The sequence goes on from JAYMSL010000841.1 coordinate 16,386, forward strand.
AGCTGATTTAGAAGAATCGACACTTCTACTATCTGCTTGGCCGCTCAAGGAGAACTTTTCATTGGTATCATCTTCTACTGATTCAGAGTCCTCCCTGGTAACCTCCACGGTGGAACTATTGATGATAGCTTTGTTCTTAATAATTTCTTCCCTCAGCCAATTAGGTACTGATGCCTGTAATTTTGGAGATTCTCTTAATGTGTGAGCTTCATTCGTTGTTAATCAGACAGCACATTTTCAATAGAAACTTACTTTTTTAGGACGCTCAGGAATACCAGAGATCCCATATGCATCTCCAGAGAAAGCTGTAGGATGAGTGGTTACACCTGAGCCAACACCAAAAGCAGCACCTACCATCGGGGGATTAGGCTGGAAACCTGGGCCCGTGGGAAACATCGCCGTATGTCCAGAGGCAGGAGATGTCATAGCAATGGGGTGATCAACCTGAGAATTAAAAGAGAGTCAAAATACACTTACAGACTATAATACATGATTATGACAAGGATATTCAGAAACCTGCGGTCCTGAAGACATCTTTGCAGAAACTGGAGGATAATATACTCCTGCTGCAGATGAGGGGGCCCAAGCATAATTTGACGAATTAACGCCAGGGTCTACACTTTGTACATGGCCTCCTGATGAATGTGTGTAGTTGTGTTCCTCGTGTGGGACCAGGCTTTGATTAAAATGAGGAGTGAAACTCAGTGGTTGATCACTTGCATCAGCCACATTTTCAGATGATTGACTACCCAATGAATGGTTGGGCTCCTCCATCCATCTAGGTCTACCGCTGGCATAAGCCATCGGCTGGCCAAGCTGGTTACCTGCAAAAAGTGCAGCAGTCAGGGAACTCCCGTGACAATGTGATGTATAGTTCTTGTCAGCATACAAGATGGTAAACACAGGCATACATCTGATTGGAGTACAAGTTTGCATTTTTATGATCAAATAATACTGGTTATATGCTTGAAACATGGCTTGATATCACTTCAAGAATAATGCCACATAAAAATCCGATCGAAACTATCAGAGTCATGGCCATTCTTTTGTTTGTTTTATAGACAGTCATGAACAGTAACCCCCTTAAATCCATTGCCAAATGTGCATCTTTAGAATCTACTTGTTCCCTCTGTTATATCTACTTATTCACAATAATTATTGATAACTGCTGCAGCTTCTTTGCAAATGATATTGCTTAATCACAAAATGGAGAATCAACTTCTGGCAGAATTCATATTCATTACCAATATAATAATTATGCTTTTACCTGCAACAGAAGAATAACTAGAAGGTACCTCCTGCTGATGGACTGACGAATTCATAGATGATTTGTCATGCTGAGAGAATGGGGCAACTGAATTTCCAGCCGAGCTTCCACCTGGAGCAGCATAAGACACGTGCATATCTGCAACATAAGATGATTGCCCAGAGCTAGGATAGTGATATCCCTGTGATTGGCCTAGGACCGAACCATTTGTTGGTCCCATTTCTGCTGGGTATTGTTCGTAAGATGTTACTGGTGCCAACTGCCTATGAACATCAGAAAATTGAGGATCAAACGATTGAGAAAACTGATTTTGGAAATGATTATGCCCTTCTGGTCTTGAAGCCACTGCAATCTGTGACTGGGGCTGTTGATTATCCGTAGCAGTATTTGAAGCAGCCCATGCTCTAGCTTTTGCAGCCCAGTCTTCTTCATTGCTGTTGTCTACAGTCCATGATCAACATGTATTCAGTACAGACCCACAAGAATGATCGCTTGAGATTCATGCTCACAAGAAATTAAAGCATTATGCATTCAAGAAAAAAATGGAAAGTAACAGTTCAAAACAAGTGCTAAGTGCTATGAAAATTTGACTGACAAAAATATATCAACATCACTGGAATGCTCAGCAATCTACCCTACGTTTAAAGAGAATCTAACAGTCTGTTTAATTCCGGTCTGCAGCATGCTTTTGACTATCTCCACATCTTGAGAGCCAAAAAAATCCAAATTGGGTGCCAACACAAAGTAACACTCCATGGGTTATCATGTAACAAAAATGTCATTTTGGCACTAATTACTTTCTATCAGTTGGAAAATGTAAACCCAATACCCTATCATGAAGGAGATGAAAAAAAAAAAAAAATCTGTGTGACATCATCTCATCTTACTAAGATTCACCTACACTTCAAGCTCTTTTCAATAGATATTAGCAAAATGAAACAGTATGTTGCTTAGGGAGAATAACAGATGTAGAAAGCTCATGGATCAATTCTACCAAACATAATAATTGCAGGTCAAAAAACTGTAAACAGAACATTTGTGGTTCACGTCAAATGCAGATTCCTTATGCAAACAGGCCAGAATGTGTTATCATTCTATTCTGCGTATAAAGGTACGGAGCACAACTAGAGAAATGGCATGGATGAATAATTCACTAGATTCTAGATAGCACATCTACCATTTTAAAATTTAATATCAATTCCAACTGTTAATTGTCTAAGGCTGCTGAGATTATACGAATTATTTTCATTATCAGAGATGTCTATATTAAAGAAAAACACAATGATTTCCGATATTAAGCAAGAAACCAATAGTCCAGACTCCAGATAAGAAAATAAAGATTAATCCATTTAAGCAAATAAAATATAAAATAAAATTTTTTAAAAAAAAAAAAGAACTGACTTGGGTATTGCCAACTTTGAGGTTGACCCCAGCTTCCACTTCCCCAATCCTGCATAGTAACCATATAAGTTTAGCACTTGGAGCATTGCTCATGAAATAAAATATTATGGAAGTAGAGAGCAGCTAGATATATAATCGTAAGCTGGAAAGCAAAAAACACGCATGAATCACCATGAGGAACAGAATCACAATGTTGTTTCACAGGCTTCTAATAAATATAGCAATACTTATTAAGCAAACAAAATTCATTTACTTCATTCTTGCCGTAAACATCATTAAGCAACTACAGTTACAAGTCTTGGAACGACTATAATTCACAACACAAACACAGGAAAAAGCAATTTCCAGTATCCCTAAACCATAGATTGCATCAAAACAGATTCAAAAATGCAGGTTTTACTCTTATCAATTCAACGATTAGTATATGTTTCACTCCAACAAATAACACAATGCCCGGTTATGAACTGAAGCCCAGCTGATTAAAGTAACCAGACCACACTAAGAAAGCTGATTTAACAAAATAGAGCTATGATAAGCTCATTAAATTACCTGAGCTTGGTAAGGAGGTTGATGGTGATACGGTGGCCTTGGAGGAGGAGGAGGATAATGAGGGTTTCCAGAATAAGGAGGAGGAGGATGGTGACCGTAAGGAGGAGGCGGTGGGTACTGAGCGTGTTCGGAAGGCGGCCACTGGGGCTGAGGAGGAGGAGGAGAGGGGGAGTGGTGAGGCTGGGTCTGGTATTGGAATTGCTGAGGTGGAGGTGGTGGTGGTTGTGTAGAATAGGAGGAGTTCCATGGCTGGTTGTGATTAGGAGGTAGTGGTGGGCGCTGGTAGGGATCCGACGGCGGTGGCGGCCGCATGTAGCGGTGAGGGTCCATTTTCCGATTGATTGATTGATTTTAGGGGTTTTGATTAATTGCAGGGTTTCATCTCGTTTAGAAAACTAAATGCGAACTGGCGGAGGAAGACGAAGACGACGGTTAATTAATGGTGGTAAACAAAACCGGTGAAACTTAGTTCGACTAATTAACGATTTGGTACTTAAAAAATACCATTTTAAAGATATATAATAAGCAGAAAAACTTGTGTTGATTATTCAATTTTGAACTATTTATTATTCAATTGAGTCCAGATTTATGGATTAATTTGAAAATTTTCAATAAATAACTTGCAAATATACAATTCATGTTACTTACAACTTTTTAAATCGATCACATCCATTCCATCTTTTTTCTCCTGTTTTCGTAATCTAAATTTATAAAAATATGCTTATCAAAAAATAATTCCGAC